>MU260106.1:0-230000 GCA_020310875.1 Ceratopteris richardii
ATGCATGTATATGTATGTATGCATATGCATAATATGTATGCATGTATGTATATGTGTGTGAATGTGTGTGAATGTGTGTGTGAATGTGTGTGTGAATGTGTGTGTACATGTGTCTGTATGTGTGTATGCATGTGTATGTGTGTGTATGCATCATTATGTGTGTATGTGTGTGTACATGTGTCTGTATGTGTATGCATGTGTATGTGTTTGTATGCATCATTATGTGTGTATGTGTGTATGTGTGTGTGTCTATGTGTATGTGTGTGTATCTATGAGTATGTATGTTCATGTGTGTGTATGTGTCTATGTGTGTATGTATCTGTGTGTGTGTATGTATATGCATGTGCATTATGTATGCATGTAAGTATGTATGTACATTATATGCATATGCATATGCATTATGTATGCAAATGTATGCATGTATGTGTTTATGTGTGTATGTCTCTCTATGTGTGTGTATGCATATATGTGTGTGTATGTGTGTGTATATGTGTCTGTATGTGTGTATGCATGTGTATGTGTGTGTATGCATGTGTATGTGTGTATGTGTCTATGTGTGCATGTGTGTGTATACTATATGTGTGTGTGTCTATGTGTGTGTGTCTATGTGTATGTGTGTGTACCTATGAGTGTGTATGTGTTTATGTGTGTATGTGTGTGTATGTGTTTATGTGTGTATGTGTATGCATGTATGTGTATGTGTGTGTATGTCTCTCTATGTGTGTGTGTATGCATATGTGTGTGTGTATATGTGTCTATGTGTGTATGCATGTGTATGTGTGTGGATGCATCATTATGTGTGTATGTGTCTGTGTGTATATGTGTGTGTATGTGTGTGAGCGTCTATGTGTGTGTATGTGTGTGCGCGTCTATGTGTATGTGTGTCTGTGTGTGTATGTGTGTGTATCTATGAGTATGTATGTGTTCATGTGTGTGTATGTGTCTATGTGTGTATGTATCTGTGTGTGTGTGTGTATCTATGCATGTGCATTATGTATGCATGTAAGTATGTATGTACATTATATGCATATGCATATCATTATGTATGCAAATGTATGCATGTATGTTTTATGTGTGTATGTCTCTCTATGTGTGTGTATGCATATATGTGTGTGTATGTGTGTGTATATGTGTCTGTATGTGTGTATGCATGTGTATGTGTGTGTATGCATGTGTATGTGTGTATGTGTCTATGTGTGCATGTGTGTGTATATACTATATGTGTGTGTGTCTATGTGTATGTGTGTGTACCTATGAGTGTGTATGTGTTTATGTGTGTATGTGTCTATGTGTGTGTATGTGTTTATGTGTGTATGTGTATGCATGTATGTGTATGTGTGTGTATGTCTCTCTATGTGTGTGTGTATGCATGTGTGTGTGTGTGTATGTGTGGTCTATGTGTGTATGCATGTGTATGTGTGTGGATGCATCATTATGTGTGTATGTGTCTGTGAGTGTATATGTGTGTGTGTATGTGTGTGAGCGTCTATGTGTGTGTATGTGTGTGCGCGTCTTGTGTATGTGTGTCTATGTGTGTATTTGTGTGTATGTGTGTGTGTGTGTCTGCGTATGTGTGTGTGTGTGTCTATGCGTGTATATGTGTGTGTGAGTGTGTGTGTGCGCATACCTTGTGTATGTCTCGCTTCTCTCTCTCCCTCTCGCGCGCTGTATGTCTCTCTCTCTCTCTCGGTCTGTCGGTCTGTGTTCTTCCTCGCGTTCAAGGCCCGGCACAAATGTGCCGGGAGAATTGAATTTTTTTTTTTACATTCCAGAGCGTCGCATATGCGACGCTCTGCAGTTTGCCATCGTCGTTAAGTGCGTCGCTAACCTGCGACGCTACTAGCGAGGCTTCTGGTTTAGCGTCGCTTATGCGACGCTATCGTCGCTTATGCGACGAGGCTCGGCGAAAAAAAAAATCCGAAATTTTTACCGTCGTCGCATAAGCGACGGTTTTCGTTTTTTTTCCCGATTCGGGGGCGTCGCTACGCCCCCCTTTTTCTTGTAGTGATTTCAGCCATTATCTACTTGAGAATGGCATTCGAATGAAACTTACTTCCAGCTACACTCCACAACAAAATGGAGTGGCAGAGAGGAAGAATAGGACATCATTTGAAGCAGCAAGATGCATGCTCAAAGACAAAGGTCTGAGCAACATCTTTTGGGCTGAAGCAATCAACATGTCATGCTATTTGATGAATAGGTCTCCTACCGAAGTCTTGAAGGGCATTACCCCCTATGAAGCTCTTCACAACATCAAGCCTAAGGTACATCATTTAAGAGTTTTTGGTTGCCTTGCATTTTCTCACATTCCAGATGAAAAGAGGAAGAAGCTAGATGACAAGTCAAGGAAATGCATTTTTGTTGGATATAGTGATGTAAGCAAAGCTTACAAACTTTATGATCCATGTAAGAAGGAGACATTCCTATCACGGGATGTGATTTCTGATGAGAATGCAAGCTTCAGCTCAGCATCAATTTCAGATTTGGATAAAAGCTCTTCAACAAGTTAAAGTTGAAGTTCCCTCTTCTACACATGAGGAAACCATTGAAGAATTAGAGGAAGAAGATGAAGATCATCATGCAACTCTTAGAAGGTCTTCAAGGATCAGAACAAAACCTCAAAGACTTACATATCAATGAGGTAATTCCTCAAGTTTTGAGCAAAGTAATGTTGCTTTGCTTAGCTCTATTTTACATGAACCGTTAACATACAAGGTTGCTAGTACTCAAAAAGAATGGCAAGAAGCTATGGACAAAGAGATCGCTACTCTTTTATCAAAATGGGACATGGGAGTTATGTCCATTACCTCCCAACAAGAAAGCAATCGGATGCAAATGGATCTACAAGCTGAAATTCAACAAGGAAGGGAAGATAGATAGACACAAAGCAAGGTTAGTAGCTAAAGGATATTCTCAACAATATGGATTGGATTATGATGAAACATATGCTCTAGTAGCAAAGATGAGTTCAATTAGGTTATTACTTTCCCTTGCCTCCATATTCAAGTGGAAGGTGAAGCAAATGGATGTCAACAATGCCTTCCTCAATGGCATACTTGAGGAAGAAGTCTACATGCAACAACCAAGGATACATTGTCAAAGGTAAAGAGCACATGGTGCAAACTTCTCAAAAGTTTTGTATGGTTTGAAGCAAGCTCATCTTGGTATGCAAGGATTGATGAGCATCTTTGCTCTCAAGGCTTTCAAAGACGCAATGCTGATCATAGTTTGTATTATAAAGTCAAGGGAAAGATATTGTTATTGTTCTTCTATATGTGATGATCTCATGTTGATAGGAAGCCATGAAGCAATGATTGAAGATGTTCAAAGAAAACTCTAAAGATTTTGAAATGAAGGATCTTGGTAACTTACACTACATTCTTGGCATCGAAGTCTCTCGACTAGAGAAGGGAGATATTTTCTCTCAACAAAAGTATCTTTTTTCCATTCTTGATAGATTTGAGATGTCTCACTCTAAGCCGGTCTCTACACCTATGGATTCAACTCTCAAACTCATGAAAGACGAGAATGGTGTTCCATATGATGAAACACTATATAGACAACTCATAGGATCTCTCCTCTATTTGACCATCACAAGACCTGTTATTTGTTTTGCAGTGAACTCTCTCTCCAAATATCTACAAGCTTCCAAAGTATCTCTTTGGAATTCAGCCAAGAGGATACTAAGATATTTGAAAGGTACTTCTTCACTTGGAATTCTTTATGGAGGAGATACATTGAATCTTCATGGATTTAGTGATTCAGATTATGCAGCAAACTTGGTTGATAGAAAGAGCATAAGTGGAAATGCCTTCTTCCTAGGCAATGGAGCTATTTCATGGAGTTCCAAAAAGCAAAGTACGATCAGCTTATCCTCTACAAAGTTGAATACAAAGCTCTCACAACCTCAGGTTGTGAAGCTATTTGGCTCTCATTAGGGGAAAAAATGAACCCTGAATGGGCCTTTTAGATTAAGGAGTGATTAGTGATGGACCAATGAGAAGAGGGTGGTGGCCACAGTCTAGTCCCTCAATCACATAGGCTAGGCCTAGGTTTCCCTTGTTTCTTAGTGTTCAAATCCTCCAAAACAACTATTGAAACATGGTTTTTTAGGCGTGAGTGGTATGAGACTGCAAGAAAATTAATTGTGACCATTAGATGTCCTCAAAGATCCAAGGGTTCATGTGCATTTGCCAAAGTCAAGGCACGAATAGATATTTAGCCCTTGGATTGCTCATCGATCATGCGGCTCACAAAAAAGTTCGTGGGATCAATGCGCGCACGAATCTGGACCATTTGTTGATCTTCTAATCATGCGGAGGAGGTAGAAACCCGTTTGAATTTGCCGCCATTGACTCTGACCCATTGGATCTTGCTCCTAATCCTAAGGTTGAGAGTACTCCCCCAAAAGGCAATGGGCGCTTTCAATCTACTCCATCGGATGGAGCCATCATCCAACGGCTAATCTTTTTGCAGCAACAATCAGCCCCATTTGCGGTTCTCCGTCAGATTTGAGATGCATCGGACGGCCACGCTTTCTGCAGAGATCTATCACACGGACATATATTTCCGTGTCCCCACGCGCAGGTGAGATCATTGCTACCATCGATCAAGAAGATCCGATGGCTAGAGTTTCTCTTTCTTTTCCATTCAAAAAGGGAAATATATGAAATATTATTTTATTTAGGAATACCACTAGTGGTTTATTCTGTCCCCTTAATAGGCCAAGATTAATTTTAATCCCTGAAAATTAGGGATCCTTACAAGGCCCATGCAGGGTTCACTTTTTCCCCTAATGTTTGGCAAAGAATCCAGTCATGCATCAACGAACCAAGCACATTGAAGTGAGGGAGCACTTCATCAAGAGAAGATACAAAGTGGTGATATCATCTTACACTATTGCAACACAAAGGAAATGTGGCTGACCTCTTCACTAAAGCTCTCGGCAAGGAGTTGTTCATCAAGCATAGATCATCACTTGGCATGATGGAGCTTCCCTTAAGGGAAGGAAGTCATGAGTAAGGAAGGCTCATCATGCATCTTCAACAAATAAGGGAAGGCTCATCTTCATATGCCTTCAGCAAGCATTTTATTGCAGGTTCTTATTATTTTGAAGATGCTGGACTTGAGGGAAGGTGTTGGAATATGCAAGTCCACATCATCTCTTCAAAGTATTATTATAGGTTGAACTCTTTATTAAAGTTCATTATATTCTTAGAGTGATTTATATGTTTTCCACATCAGCCATAGTCGTGAATAAAGCATATTTGAAGTCAATGCCAAGTTGGAAAAGTGTTCCTATAATTTAGGAAAAATTTCAAGACAGCAACACACCTTTTCTAAAGGTAGTTTTGCACGGATCATATCCCGCTAACCGTGCATCTTTTTTGGTTGATTCAAAAGCTGAAATGTTCTCCATAATATCAGGTCTCAGCTCATTAAACATCTCCCACAAATTCATCTTGAAACTCAAGTTATGCTAGCCGCAAGTTGGTAGGTAGAGAATTGGCATTGCTGAAAACGGCCTGTAGGCCAACTTTGGAAGCTTGTATCTGTGAGCTACGTGGGTCATCTCAAAAATGCTTTCTTCAGCAAAGTTATTCTCCATATCATGGAGAATCTTGATTTAAAAACGGTTTCACCAAAATCCCACGCATTAGAGAGTTATGCCTATTTAAACAGAGGCTTTTGAGCATTTTCGGCAGACAGACAGAGGGCTGGAGTTGAGAGACAGTCGACACATTTTCTTGTAGTTGTGGAGTGCATCCTAGGGGACTGAAGTGGAGTGGTGTATACCACACACTCTTGAACATTATACATTGCTTCATGTATATCTTTGAGCTCATTTGATAGTGTTATCAGTTTGTTCTTTTCAAGTAGTTGAGCTTGAGTTAGCTTCTAACTGCTGAACTTTGTATTCTTCTTGATTTAAGGATTGCTCACTTATTTTTCTCTCATATATCATCTCATATATTCTTTGAGAGTGTGTTTAAGCTCAAATCCTCATTTTCTCAGATACACCTGAAGAGAAGTTTACAGGTAAAAAGCCAAACTTATCACATTTGAAAGATTTAGCTGTATTGCATATGTACATGTCCCAGATGAATTGAGGACGAAGCTTGATCCAAAAGCAGAAAAGTGTGTCTTCATTGGATACTCCCTTGAGAAAAAGGGATATAAATGTTATAACCCACTCACACGACAAGTAAAGGTGAGTAGAGATGTGGTATTTGATGAATGTCAAGCTTCTATGCAGATGCCAAAGAAGGACTGAGGTCTTGAACCAAATGACAAAGAAAATGCTGAAAATTCAAGTGCAGAATCTCAGGTTTTGAGTGGACCGGATTCATCACCAAGCAATAGTTCTAACTCAAATCCATGGAGTGGAAGATTACGTGGAAATTTCAGTCCAACAAATTCATCGAATACATCCAAGAAAGGGTAAAGAAAAGCTTTCAGCTAGGTCATAAAACATGTGCAGGTTTTGAAGATGTTGATGGAGATTTAAGTGGTTCACAAAAGAGTCTTGATGAAGAACTTGGATTGCCCTCTGTGAAGACTTCTAGGAGTAAGAAGGGCACATGCAGATGATACAAGGAGAAGTGACCTAGACCAAGAAGATCTGGGAGGATGAGGAATTAAGTGCAATGATGGACATATGATAATTACATGGCTCGTCCATTATGCCAACATGACAAAGGTAATAGTAACAAGATGTTCAACCTTCATGCTTTGAAGATGCAATTGGAATTTGTAGATTGGGAAAAAGCTATGGATGAGGAGATGGTTGCACTTTATGTAAGTATACATGGAAGCTGGTTCCATTGCCGCAAGGACAGAGAACCCATAGGTTTGTAAATGGGTTTACAAGGTAAAGCTAATGTTGATGGTAGCATAAGTAGGTATAAAGCACGATTGGTAGCTAAAGGATATGCACAGACATATGGCATTGGAATGTGTGAGGAAACATTCGCCCTGTAGCTTAAATGTCTACTATTAGGACACTTGTTACATTAACTACATCAAAAGGATGGACTTTGCATCAGATGGATGTGAAGAATGCTTTCCTACATGGTGAGTTACAAGAAGAAGTATATATGGACCAACCACAAGGATATGAAGATTCAAAGCATCCAAAATATATTTGCAGGTTGCAAAAGGCTTTGTATGGGCTGAAGCAGGCTCCGCGTGCATGGCATGCAAGGATTGATGATTACTTAACCAACATTGGGTTTTCTATGTGTGATGCAGATCATTCACTATATGCATGGAAGGCTGATGATGGCATCAAGATTGTGGCCATTTATGTTGATGAGTTGATTGTAGGTGGCGATAATAAAGAAAGCAATCAAAGAGGTAAAGAAACTTCTTATGCAGGAATTTGACATGAAAGATCTTGGTGTTTGAAGTTGGATACTACATCAGGTGAAGCATTGGAAAATGCTACTATGTATAGGAAAATTATGGGAAGTCTTATATATCTTACAGTTATAAGGCCTAATTTAAGCTATACTGTTGGACTTGAAAGTCAGTTTATGCAAGTTCCCAGGAAGCCACTTTTGGATGCTCTGAGGTGCACTCTACATTATGTGAGTGCTACTTTGGATTATGCATTGTTTTATGAAGCTGGTGTAGATTTCTAGGTTCATGAATACACCAATGCAGATTGATCTGGTAGTACTCCAGATAGAAGATCTACTAGTGGCTTTCTTTTCTCACTTGGAGGTGCAGCTATTACATGGAGCAGTAAGAAGCAACCCACTATTGCTTTGTCGAGTACAGAGGCTGAGTATAGAGGTGCTGCGATGGAAGCATGTGAGGCATCATGGCTGGAGATGTTACTTGCAGATTTAGGTGTGGAAGTGCAAAAGCCTATCACTATCTATTGTGATAATCTTAGCAGCATAGAGTTAGCACAGAACCCTGTTTTCCATGCTAGAAAAAAAGCATATCGAGGTACATTATCACTTCATCAGAGAGAAGGTATTAGCAGGTGATATTGATCTTCTTTATGTGAGAACGGATGAGCACGTTGCTGATATTTTCACCAAAGCACTTGGAGCTGTGGAGTTTAAGAAATTCCAGGAGATGCTTAGATGACAAGATATGGCGTTGAGCTTAAGGGGGAGTGTTGAGATATCAAGCTCAACATGTGATGATCTAGGATGACACGTACCAGTTTCTTGTTTCTCTAACATGTATAGTGGTCACGTCGGTACATGTCAGGGATACTTCATTGAGCTTTATTAGATTTATCTACCGAGAGTGATGGCACATTTGTTTTTGCCAAGTCACTCATTCGTGGACATTAGGTTTTTTCCGTATGTACTGATCTTTATATATTGCACTTGTTGTATTCTTGTTTTAGGTCATTCTTGTACATTCCTTTTATGTAATAGAAGAAGAAGAAGATTATGCTTCCTTGCCTTAATGTGTGTGTGTGCTTCTCCTTGAGAGTGAGAGTGTGTGAGAGAGCTCTCTTCCTTATCTCCTTCCTTGTGACAGTTTCCCATTGATTTCTCTAAAAAATTGGCCATAACTTTGGTTTGAGTTTTGATAATTTAACTCATTTATTGATGCTATTGTTTCTTCTAATCCATTACCACAAGAGAAACAAGCCTAATATCCCTTAGTAGATATTCCTGCATCATGAAAACCATAAAATTATAATAAGACTAACTCACATACAATTGTATACATATCAAATAAAAAAAATACATGATTACCTAAAGAAATATTATATCTTGGAAAATTATGCATAGTCCAAGCCACAATTCCATGAATCATAATGTGTCTTTGATTAATGTTTTTTTGATACATCAATGACATTAATACCTCTCCATAACTCTTGGATATCGTCAATGAGAGGAGGAAGATAGATATTATGTCTTTACCTTGTCTTTTTTCTAGGATTAATAGTGAAAGCATTAAATATTTCTTTTTAATGCTAAGGTATGGTGCGAAATTGTAGTTGATGACTACCATTGGCCATATTGACCATTTACTAGATTCATAAAACAAGATTAACCCCATCTAATGCAACTTCTAACTTTAGATTGTGTGGCTCTTGTGCAAAATTAGGCCATCTAGAATCAATATGTTGAAAAGCTGCAATGTCTACTACAATTCTAATTACTCCATAAGTACTTTTATGATCAAATCCCAATGTCAAAAGCTTTGATAATTTAGGGCTTTGAAACATATGTTTAAATAGTGGAGCCAATGGAAAATGTCTTAATAGCATTTTTAAGATTTTGCCCTCTTTTTGCTTATATTGAGGAGATTGACATTTTGGACATGTCATAGAGTCAAGAATCTCACGTTTATATAAAAGACAATCGTTCGGACATGCATGTGTACACTGATAATTCATACCAAGATTCTTGATTATCTTCTTCATTTCATCATGTGATGTAATAAGTGTATTCTTGCTCAGTAAAAAAAAATTCAAATAGTAACCTGTAAGCTCATGGAAAAATGTGATATGAATGAAAATAAATAGATAAATAGTTATAACCTTAAAAGTGCTGAAACACATACATTACTCAATTCAAAACAATTTTGAAGATTATGAATCAGTAAGCTTGCACCTAGACATGTCAATCAACTTCCTTCATATATATGCTTTAGACATTCATCTTGAAGATATTTCTTATTTTTAGGAATATCAATGCTTTGATTGTCACTTTGATACCAATCCTCAATAAAATTTTTCATGCCATCGTCTTCATCATCATCAGAGAAGTCACGTATTTTATCCTCGTTTGAATAAAGCTCTTTCAATCTTGCATATTCGACAGAATCGCTTTTGTGTAGCCCCCTCATGGAATCCTCTAATAATGAGGTCTTACTAGCAACTCTGAATGGTGTGGTGAAAGATAATCAATATCATACATTGGAGTCTACACACATGCATAAAAATCATTAGTATTCCATAAATGAATGAGAAGTAAACTTTAAACATAATTTTAAATATGCAAGTTAATTTGAAAAGAGTTTCAATCAATTAGAATTTTCAATGCAACACAGGATAGGTGAATAGAAAGATTTCATTGCTCTCTAGCTAAAATGTGCTCTTGGAGGTCTATGCCATCCATAATTCAATAATAATTCATCATTAACATGTAATGAAGTAAAAGCATTGGCAACTATGTATCTTGCTACATCTCTACTCATGCATGGTGATTCATGACTTATTTTCACACTCCTTAAATGTGCAATTAGTCATTGAACTATTATGTCCTTGACTACTTTTTATTAATCTTGCTATATTTCCATGCGTGTAAGGTCTTCCATCAATATATAATCTTTGGTTTTCTGCATGTGTAATCCATCTACTAGCAAGAGAAGTTGCATTTTGACATAATCCATAAGCACTTATGCTTTGAACATAATGTGTAAGTCGATGCCAATCTCCCCATCCACATATAGAACCACAAATGACATAAGAGTGACTTTAGAGTTTGGAGGCACATGTAAATCCTCTACAATAAAGAGACCACAACCAACACTAGTAATAGTGAAGGGAGTATTCATATAGTGATTACCCCAAAAGTTAAAAGCCTCTCCATCAGAAGAAAGTGGTCCTCTATTCCATCCTCCATATCTTCTTCTATCAAATGTTTGTAGTTGAGTATGATCATGAGTTACAATGGATAATCTTGAGCCATTTCAACTTGTAAACTAGGAGGTAGAGGATTTAGAGAAACCTCTACTTGTCATTGATGAAGGGAAAGTACCTAACATGTATGAGGTATACTAGCATTATTAGTAGGAGAATTGTCATCATCCTCAATGAGAAATACCCTTGTATATGGAGGATAACTTGTTTTTGTATATGATTTTCAAATAAAATAATGACATTAATGGGATGTTGCTTATGTGATGTTGGGTGGAAATAGCATCACATAAGTGATGCTACCCCTTTTTTTTAATGGGGGCATCGCAATGCCCCTTATTCCCTGTAGTGAATGCACATACACATGCACTTTCATACATACACATGCACATATTCTGCACCCAAATGCATGCTCAGGCTACACACATACACATACCAAAACCACACATGGACGTGCATTCTCACTACATATACACATGCATTCTAGCAACATATACACATGGATTCTGGCAACAGCCACACAAACACATGCTTTCAAGCAGTAGGTGCACATACACATACATTTCAAGTTCCAAAAGAGCCACATTCATGGACATGCACATTCCTACATGCCTACACATACACTCTTACATACTTGTGCACATATTTTAGAAACATAATATCAACAATCACACATACATGTATGCATACTGACAGCCACACACACATACATACCAAAAACCATACACATATATGCATCGATTTTCACACACATGTATGCAGTTTCATATGCACCTAGAAATTGCACACATACACATACACACACATATCTTCTGCACACACACACACATACATGATGCACACACATAGACATGCAAAAGAATCCAGACTCAGAGACGATGCACACATACAAATTTCAACAACAGCCACATGTGTACATACTTACATACATACATACTTACATACATACATACATACATACATACATACATACATAAACTTACATTTCAACAACAACCACACACATGTGCATACAAAGATATACACATGCAAGCATGTACATGCATACACACACATTTTACATCCCCAAATCTTTGCCAAGAGACAATCAATCATCAAAAACGTTACTTGAAGAAATGATTTCTCTCTTTGCTCTTTAAGCTCATACTGCAAGGGACATCCCATGCATGTCAACATTTCGTCATCTAGCTATCAACGGCTTTCTTTTTCCTACAAACTATGGCTACCAAATCTTCAACAACCATCTAGCCTTCATCCTTTCTCCTCCTTCCTATACATTAAGGGTTGTGGATGTCCATATCTGTAGAGAATCTCCCATAGAGCCCTTGCTGTTTGGATGCCGATAGATTTATCTCCTTCATGCCTATGCTAAACTCTATGAATCATGTTCCATGGATTTGATCTTGGAAGAGTGATGGAACAAGCTGTTCATGTCCTCTATCCTTGAAGGATGTCAAGGAGACTTGGCAAGCTAGTGAAGACAATCATGAAGAAAAAAATCACCATTATCTTAAATTAGAATTCAAATGAGTAACCAAATTCTCTCCCACTAGCTTTGATTGCCCTTCTTCACACACACACACACACACACACACGCATATATATATATATATATATATATATATATATATATATATATATATATATATATATATATATATATATATATATATATATATATATATATATATATACACACACACACTATCACCTCTGTATGCCTGATGAAAAACAACTTACATGCCTTTAGCACATATATTTCTCTTTGTTTCCTTCTATATCAGTCTCTTGTGTGCTTCTTATGCACGCACCATAGCTCCTTCTTTTATAACATAGTTGCTTTTTCTCTTTTTCAATTGCTTTGACTCTCTCACATGAAGTGACTAGGGTATTATGATCCATTTTGGGAATGCTCATTTCTTCCTCTATGTAAATGACTTTGGATATAACTCCTATGTCCCTAAGTTGTTCCTCTCTCTTATGGCTATCCATCACCTATCCACAATACACTCCAACTCATATCTATCTTTTTTCCTTCATTGAAGCACCACACCCTCATATGTGATTTTTTGGACAAAAAGAGACCTCCATGGTACTAGTACTTCCACATGCCTTCTCAATATTTCCTTCTTATGTTCTAGTTTCTCCCACTATCTCCACGAAGGCTTCTTAATTCTTTTTTGACCCCACCATCCTAGAGCACTTGCTTGAACCAAATAGCCATTTCTCACCATCACTACAATACAGAATCAATATTTCTTAATAGCTTTGAATGTGGCTTCGTTTGTTGCTTTTCTCCCTTTTGGTGATGTCCATGAATAAAATCCTCCACTCTTTGCACCAAAAGGAAAAGATAGCCTACAAAAATGCACCCCAACTTGGAACTCCTCAAGTTCTTAAGGGAATTCTCTAGACCATGCATCAACAACATTTAAAAAACAATGACCCATTGATGTGCACCCTCATTCTCTTCTTCTCTCCACGTTTTCTTCTTTCATGAAGGTGTGCTTTCTCCTCTCCTACAAAATTAGGTGTGTAGTTTTTGTCCTTTTGTTTTTTAATATGGGGGACTAGTGACATATGGGATCACTTAGTGCATCGGTATTTAGGATCCAAGGACATATGGGATCCAAGGGTTTTTAATGGGATCTAGGGACATATGGGATTCCTAGACATATAAAGGGCTTACATCATGGGGTAGGTGGTGTAAATGAGATGCTTTAAAAGAGATATTCTTTACAATTGGTTGCCTTGGGTGACCCATCAGATTCTCCATCACTTCTTTCTTCACTGATGTTGGCATGTTTCTTGGGTTTGTAGTAGCATTTCTCTTCTGGATGATTTGTTCTTTTGTAGAAGCGACATGGTTTGTACTTTTGATGAGGTGGTTTCTTCTTGCTGAACAAAGCTTTCTCTTGAGAGGAGCTATGGTGTTGAAGATTCTTTTCTTGATCAAGGAGGGTAGCTTCAACATTGTTGAGGGTTGGTTGTGGAAGAAGCCTAAGTTTGGTGATGATGTGGCCATATGAATGATGGGGAAGACTTCGTAGTAGCAAGGCAATGAGTACATCTTCATCAAGCTTTTTGTCAATGTCAACAAGTTGAGTACACATACTCTTGAAGATATTGAGATGGGAGGCCAAAGAGGAGTTGGGCTCCATTTTGAGATCAAATAATTTCATAAGAAGGGTGATTTTGGAAGATTTGGCTTTAGATCCAAAAAGATGATCAAGTTGCACCCATGCATCATAGGTGGTGCCCTTCTCATCAATGTGATGCACATATTGATTGCTTAGCCCAACTGCAATGGTGGATAATGCTTTCTCATCCTTGAGTTGCCAAGAAGCTTTACCTTCTCGCATTGTTGGTTTCTTTTGCTTGCCGCAAGCAATGCCCCATAGGCCTTTCTTCATGAGCTTGTATTGCATTTTGACTTGCCAAGTGTGGAAATGTTGGCCATTGAAAGTGGACTCGTTCTTTTCCTCCATAGTCAAGAATGAAGTACGGTTTAATGGAGAAGCTTGCTTAATAAAGTATTTGGATCCCTTCGATGTGTACCTTCTGGCACTAAATGAGGTCCATCCATTAACCCTCTGCATCATTTGCCTACCTCTTTCTCACCTTCAAGTTGCAATGCAGAGTAGAAGTATACGTTGCACATAGGTATCTAAACCATGAGTTGTTCTAGAAGGCATGGTTGCATCCTCAACCTCATCCATATTCAGATCTTATCATAGCACTCCTCAAACTTACGCGTGCAGATCGAATAGTTAGGCACTTCTGCGATGCGCTTCTTGTTGAGTTGCAGCTTCAAAGTATATAAGAGAGAACAGACAGTCTGTGCATATGTAGAGAGCGAAGAGTCTTTTTCTTCTTGCACTATGCAGAATGGCACCTTCTACTTTCTCTCTCTTTTCATGCTCACTTGAGCAAGGCGTGCAAATTCAATGGTGTGTTACCTTCTCTCCCATGCTGCAATAATTGAACTGTTAGCTTCAGACGATCAAGAATTGCATCGCTGATGCTTGTTAGTTCACCATCAACAGATTTGACTAGACTCGGGTGGACATCAGAGACAAGCTTGATATCATCCATGTTTAGAATGCAACAAAGCTCATGAATGGTCTTCAGATAAGTGTTAACTCTCTGAGGCCTCTCAACCTTTTCGTTTTGGAGGGCCTACAAATGAGTATGATACTCTTCTAGCCTCTCTACTGACAAATCCTGCTCCACAGTTGTAGCAAATACAACTGCATCTCCTATTTGTGAGGAACAAGCAATTTCAATTATTATACTTTGAATTTGATCCTTCACGTCTGCAAGCTGCTTAAGCCGATCTGACTTCTTCTTCCAAAGATGCTCCAACTGAGGATGTACAGCTGCAAGCTATTCTTTTAATGTTGAAGCACTTTCCTTCCCATTTTTTTGCAATGAGCGCTCTCCTAGGCCAGATAGTAAAGATGAAATTTCTGCTTCTGTGTCAGCAATAGCTTGGTAAAGGTGAGCCCTCGCAAGGCTGGCTTGATCTACTTTTCTCCTGTAGACCTCCAAGCATTCCTGCTCAAGTTGCAACAATAACTTGTCCCTCTCATTATCGCTCTCTCCTACTTCATCCGGAATGCGTTGGAGCTCACATACAAGTGATCCGCAGGTCGTGTCGGGTGACATGTTTGCTACTTGCCACCATATTTTCTCGAGGACTCTCAAAGCGATGCGATGATAATAAATAATAAACTCTGATTGGTATTCTACATGGGCTAAATCTATCTTTGTTCGTGAGTTGTTAGACACCAGATTGTTGATATTCGAGCAGTTGATGGGAAAACTATGATGATAAGCATGCTTAATGAAAATGCAAATAGTGCGTAAAAGCACTCTTATTGTAAATATGTGATATGGGAGGGAGGGAGGGATTAAGAATAGAGTAGATGTAAATGATGAAACTAATGAAAGAGAATCTCAAAGGAAAAGTAATTGACCTATGCTCTGATACCATGTTGAAATAAAGAAAACAACTCCTAATCTACTATTAATCACACATTGATCAAACTAAGGAGGAAGGAACAAAAGATAAGCAAACATGATGAATGAAATAATTAGAAATGAGCTTACAAAGAATGCTCTATGAGCATGGAGACTCCATGAGGAGTGGGAGCACACTCTTGGCAATGAGCTAGAGTGGAATGGCTTGTGTGGAGTGAAGGGCGGCCTTGCTTATATGGAGTTTGGGAGAATTTCCTTGCATGTGGGATAAGTGAACTTGCATGGGAATGAAACTAGCTTTGGACAAAAGGGTGGAGCATGGAACTCCCAACAGTTTTTCCCCTGAACGCCTCATCCCTGGAGTTTCTAGCTCCTCTCCTTGTGTGTTGTTTGTAGGTTTTGTGGAAGCTTGCCTTCAGATGCTCTTCATTCGGGGATGTTCATCTTCTTTAATGTAGCTAGAGCATCATCTTTCTTTGTGCACCATGAGATCAAAGATGATCCTCCTCTACTCTCAATTTCTACTCACTCCCAAACTTTTATGGTTGATGTACCTCTCTCATTCCCACTTGTCTGCTAGATATGCTCAATATTCCATCCTCAAGTGACCACAAATGATCCATGGTGCTATAAGTTGTAAGGCCCCCATTATGAGGAGAAGCCATTGTGAGATCCCGGACATTTGGGGAGCCCTAATTTCTAACTTAGATGAGGTCTATGTGTGACCGTTGATGATTATAGATGACCTTATCCATTAGGTTAGGTAGGGCGTAAACTTGCGGTCCATTGGGTTTCCATTCAAAGCAAAAATAAAGTCCTTGTGGCATCATGTGGTTTCCCCATAGAACCTTAATTGGGAGAGTGCAAAGGGGGACTTGCCCCTTTCTATGGGGTCTAGGGGCCCTATCCTCTCAGGCCCATAGGGCCAAGGCGGTAGGATTTCTGGTCATGGAGATATTGTTGGATTGTATATTTTGCAGACTATTGTGTATCTCATGAAAGCTATATAAGCACGGCCCAAGTTGAGCTTTAGATAGCATTCTGCACTAGTAAGCCCTTCATCTAGATTCTGTCTAGATCACCATCTAAGCTCCACATTGGGAACACATGGGTATACAACACCATCATTGTAATTGCATTATGCTCAGAAATCTGAGAACTTGAGTTCTCTATCTCTTAGTCTACATTTTCTCTCAACTCTATTTACAGGTCTATTCTAATGTGCTATTATTTTCTTACATGGTATTAGAGCTTAGGAGGCTCTGAATGGTGGAGAAACAAAAATGGAGAAGTTGCAAAGATCTCAATGACAAAAGAGAGAAGATGTCAATCGGTCTGTCATCATCTACAACTCGGAATCAAGGTGATTCATCAATAGGAGTAGGTGGAGCACAGATAGGTGCAACAGTGATGTTGGACATCCAAACATTACAGATACGACCACCAGCCTTCACGAAAGGTAAACTTGATGGTATGACCTACACTCAATGGAAGTTTCAAATCACTTCTATCCTTGATTCATATGAGCTTATGGATATTGTTTTTGGGATTGATAATGAGCGCCAAGAAACACTTGATTTAAATAATCTTGGTCAAATGATTCCTCTTGGTGCTGATCTTCTATGTGCATGGAAACGTAGAAATGAAGATGCACTTGGAGATCTAGTTACAAGTACTTATGATATTGTTATGGCTCTCATTCAACATACTACAAAAGCATAAGACGCATAGAACATATTGAGAAATCAATATGAAATTCGTAATCAGACATGGATTCAGAACTTGAAGAATCGGCTAGCAGGAGAAAGGTTTGTTGATGGCGAGACTACAGAGGTGTTTATCACTCACATAAAGAATTTATGAGATCAAATGCCAACCAAGAGTAGGTGTATAAAAGTTAAGTGAAGAGCTAGATCGGCATTCTCTTCGAATTTTTCCACCTAAGTTTGATGGTTTGGTAACTGCTCTTAATACTCAAATCAAACCTCAACCACTAACTTTTGAAGACTTCAGTGCCTTACTCATGGTGGAGGAGATGTGGCTCAAGGCAAAGGAGTGGTGGCAGCAAAGGGGATGCTGCATTCTCAGCAAATGTGAAAGGAGGAAAATTGGACTCATCAAAAGATGGGGACAAAAAGAAGAACAACAAAAAGAAGTTCAAGGGAGAGTGTTTCCAATACAAGAAGAAAGGACACAAAATCCAAGAGTATCGCATCGAGAAGGCAAAAGAGAAGAGTGGCTCTTGAAAAGGTGGCAAGGTCAAGGAGTCTACCAACACAATAGAAATAGAACTTGAGTTATCTATTATGACCAAAGAGATGTGCTCCTCAGCTGAAGATTCAGGAACAGATGACTCATGGGTGTTGGACAGTAGTGCATCCCATCACATGATGAGCATAAAAGACATTTACAATTCCTTACAGCCTCTAAAGGATCCCGTCACAATAAAGCTAGGGAACAATGTAAGATGTCCTATTAAAGGGCGAAGATATGATTTCTTTCATTAACTCAAATGGAAATGTTAGAGAGCTTTCAAATGTGTTGTATGTTCCACAAATCAAACGAAATTTACTTTTAGTAGATTCTATAATTGGTCAAGATCATCAAGTATCTTTCAATAAGACAGGAGCTAAGATTATGGATAGTAACAAAAACATTGTTGGGCCTAGCATAAGGAGGAACAACCTGTATGAGTTGTGTGCTCTTACAACCACTACAAATGTGGGCACAGATAAGCTATGGCATGAGAGATTTTCCCACATTGGATACCTTGAAGGAGATGCATCACAGAGGTATGGTTGCACACCAACCATCAATTGTAGAAATGAAAGACCCATGTGAATCTTGCATGATGGGCAAGCAACAGAGGAAGGCATTTCCACAAAAAAACAAGAACAAATCAAGCTATCCTCTAGAGTTGGTGCATGCTAACTTGTGCGAAAAAATGCATACACAGGACTTGGGCAGATCTTCCTACTTCATGTTACTTGTTGATGAATATAGGAAGAAGATGTGGGTGTACTTCCTTTGCAATAAGGCTCAAGATTTTGGTAAGTTTAAAGAATGACTTCAGCTTGTTGAAACTCAAATAGGTAAGAATACGAAGAAATTGAGGACATATGGTGTTGGTGAGTTCACATCAATAGAGTTTGAAGATTTCTACAAGAGTAAAGGAATCAAGCATCAACTTAGATTGGCACATAGACCTCAATAGAATGTTGTTTCAGAACATTAGAATCGAACCATCATGGAGATGGCAAGGTTCATGTTGAAGGGAAAGGGTTTGTTGAATCAATTCTCGATAGAGGCTATCAACATTGCTCTCTACATCTTGAATCGAAGCAACACCAAGGCACTTGATGGAAAGACTCCACAAGAATCCTACATTGGTAAAAATCCTTCTATTTTCCATTCAAAGTATTTGGAAGTGAATGTTATGTACATGTTCTTGATAGGGAGAGAAATAAGCTTAAGAAGGCCTGTAAGCTTTATGACCCTGACGCTAAGAGGATCATGGCGAATTGTGATGTGGTGTTTAAGGAGGAGCAGCCACATGCAATGGAGGAGGAAAAGAGAGCTTCCACTTTATCATCAGGCAAAGGGGCAATCCACTATGAACCTAGCCCAAGAGCTATTCCTTCTGCATAAGAGAAGGAAAATTTTATCTTGAGATGATGAGTCTGAAAGTCACCAACCTATCATCACCCAAGTGGAAAAGCCATTGCCACATTGGGTGAGGCAACTCTATGATTCTGCAAAGCCCATCACACAATCACTAGAACACGTTGTAGATGGACAGAGGTGATCGCATATAATAGAGAAACAAAGATGAGCAAGAGCCCATATTGTAAGCAAAGCCCTAATGGCTGATCTCATTCAAGAAGAAGCCAAGGAACCAACCACTATGGAAGAGGCAGCCTCCACAATCTAAATTGAAGGGTTGCCATGCAAATAGAATTCAACAATATCATGAAGAATGGAACTTGGGAGCCAGTGGAACGACCCCCTAATCGCAAGTTAATTAGCACCAAGTGGGTCTGGAAGCTAAAGTACAAGGCTAGTGGTACTCTAGAAAAGTACAAAGCAAGACTTGTTGCACAAAGCTACTCATAGATTGAAGGCGTTGACTTCTGTGAATCATTTTCCCTGACTGCAAGGATGACTACTATCCAAATACTAGTAGCAATGGCTGCACATAAGCATTGTCCAGTCTATCACATGGACGTCAAATTAGGATCCCGAAATGGAGACCTCGAGGAGGAGATACATGTGTCTCAGCCACAAGGGTTTGAGGCTGCCCATTCAGAGAACAAGGCATGTAAGATGAAGAAGGCATTATACGGGCTAAAACAAGCCCCTAAAGCATGGTACCAATGGATAGATAAGTATCTCTTAGATCTAGGTTGCAAAAGATGTGCTTCGGATGCTAACTTGTATGTTCTAAAGAGAGAAGGGAAGACAATTGTGTTTGTATGCTATATAGATGACCTTGTGATTATAAGAAATGATGATGCTTTTCTTCAACAAACAAAAGATCCCCTGAGTTCAGAATTTTAAATGACAGACTTGTGCTTAATGCATTATTTCTTAGGTCTTGAAGTATGACAAGAATCAGGGAAGATTTTAATCTCTCAACAGAAGTATGCAAGATAGATATTGAAGGCATTCGACGTGGAGGATTGCAAGAAAATTTCAACACATATGGAGGTCAACAAAAAATTATCTATTAATGATACTTCACCTCTAGTGGATGACGGACCTGTCAATCGCGATGGACCTAGTCAATGACTGTTTGTCCATGACTAATTGAACCCTCGCGATGGACCTGTCAATCGCGACTGACCCATCAATCGCGACCGACAGAGTCAACGACCCTTTGATCACGATCGACTGAATATCCGGGCCACGTGTCAATCGCAATTGTCCCATCAATCGTGACTGACAGCCATGACGGACCTGTCAATCACGATCGACACGTCGATCGAGACTAACATATCAATCACGATTGACAGAGTTTGGGACCGCGATTCACGGGCAAAATTGGCCAATTTTTTAGGGCAAAAATAGTGGTCTACTTTTGGAAAATTGTGGGACAAACACTAGGGTTTATCATTGCATTGTGAGGCTGCGACACAAGTAATTCGAGATTTCTTGTCTGCCTGTTAGCTTGTTTTTAATCCTGTTTTAGCCCAAAACCCTGAATAGTCATAACTTTCTCATACGAAATCCAATTGCTGTGATTTTTGTTTTGTTGGAAAGCTCGTGGGGATTACAACCAAAATTAATATTAGGATTATTAGATAGGGTAATTTGAATTTGACCATATCCCGGGGTAGGAAAACTAAGGGTCCCTTGGGATTGTTTTCCATAAAGGCAAAGGATAATTTCGTCTGTGAGTTACATGCATGAAAGTGGTCTATTGTGTCATTTGAATCTAAGTCTTGAGCTAACCCTGAGACTTTTACAGGTCCAGTAAGAGCACTTGAGGGTATTCTAAGCAAGAGAAAGTGCTAGCTTGGGAACACGCTTCGTGGGCACACAAGGGCAACCAAGGAAAGGGACTTAAGGTCGGAAATTCCCAAATCCCTTTGTCCAATCCTAGCTTAGGCTAAGAGCGAGTAGTGCTTAAAGTTAGTCAAGGTGACAATAGGTATCTATCAAGTTGAAGACTACCTAAATACTCAAGTTTAAGCTATAACATAATCTTTTTGTGATTGATAACTTTAAAGGAAAAGAATTTAAGGTGGTACGATTAACTTAAAGTGCAGAAAATCACTCAAATATTCCTGACGATGCAACATCAAACAAGATCATAAACACGATAATCAACTAAGAAAGAACCAAGTGACTGTTACGAAAGAGCTCAGCAACGAGGTTGTACTTGGGCAAAAATAGGGGTTGTTCATTCGGGCATATGAACCTTAGATCAAGACGATATCTAGGGAGACATCGACAAAGTATTAGATCTTCAGAGGCTAGTGTTAATCATACTTCTAGGTCTTGGGCCCAGTAGTTGAGCCATCACTCATACTACCCTAGCTATGAAACTAGCGAATCTGAGATGTCTCATGGTATGGAGAGACCTACAGGGAGTTCAGGAGTGCCATATTTACATAGGGTAGAAGGCCCTTATAAGACGCAACTCGAATATCTTAGGACCAACTGATTAGGTGCTAGCAACTATGACGACGGCCTAGGAAGATCTGTGGTGCAGATTAAAAACCCAAACCAATCCATTGGACTACAACACCCAGCTATCAAGTTTGAAAATGGAGCATATCTAGACAAAGAGGGAACCATATATGTAGTCACCAATCTATTGGGTGTGTGTAGAATTGCGAGAGACACACAAGAAGCACACACAAGGAGCACAAACACAGCAAGACACACGGAGAAGACGATGGCCGGAATAACTCTCTCTCTATTGATCGATGAACTGAACTGAAGTAAGAGCTGAATAATATCCCTAAGTACAAAGTACCACCACATATGAGAGTATCAAGTATGTGGTAACATGGGGAAAAAACCTCTAGCCAGCACTAGAGTAAAAAGTGCCCATGTATAGGGAAAAGGTTCACATCAAAGCTACCTGAGGAACACATAACTGTAACAAACCCCCCTGGAGCGAATGATGTGAACACATACAAGGAGTGACAGATCAGCCCCCACAAGGTAACAAGCCTAAAGCTTTGTGAAAAGCTTCAAACTTTTCCCGTGGAAGAGCTTTGGTGAATATGTCTGCCACATTATCTTGTGTAGGCACATATACCAAATCAATATCTCCTGCATGAAGGCACTCTCTCACATAGTGATAATGCACCTCAATATGTTTGGTCCGTGCATGAAACACTGGCTT
Source organism: Ceratopteris richardii (assembly GCA_020310875.1). Taxonomy (NCBI): domain Eukaryota; kingdom Viridiplantae; phylum Streptophyta; class Polypodiopsida; order Polypodiales; family Pteridaceae; genus Ceratopteris; species Ceratopteris richardii. The sequence goes on from MU260106.1 coordinate 22,458, forward strand.
TCATGCAACAGCCAAAGCACTCTGACTATCACTGAGAATATGCATAGCAACATCAATCTTCATGAAAAGATCCATCAATAGGTGTCTCAACCATATACACTCCACTGTAGCTGTGAAAACTGCCCTGTACTTAGCTTCACAACTCGATGTCGCCACTGTAGGTTGCTTCTTACTCAACCAAGATATGCATGAGTCTCCAAGGAAAAAGCAATTACCACTAGTGGACACGCGAGTATCATAACAACCAGCCCAATCACTATCTGTAAAAGCATGCAAGCGTGGCTGAACATCTCTATCATAAAAGATACCTAAGATCAAAGTGCCTCGAAGATATCTAAACACACGTTTCACTGCTTGCCAATGCTTAGTGCCAGGGCTATGCATGAATCGACTCAACTAGGAAACTGCATATTGTATATCCGACCTTGTGTTGCATGCATATATAAGACATCCCACAGCCTGCTAATAAAGAGAAGTGTCAAACGCATCACTGGAATCCTCAACTGAGAATCTAAATCTTGTCTCAACTGGTGTGGAAACTGGCTTGCAATCCTCAAAGTCAAAACGCTGAAGTAGTTTTTCAACATACTTTGCTTGATGCATAACAATTCCCCCCTCAACGGATACAAAATGGATGCCAAGATAGTAGCTCAAAAGACCAAGATAAGTGACATCAAAAGTATGCTGCAAATCAGCCATAAGAATGTCAAGTTTTGCATCACATGACCCAGTCAAGAGTATGTCATCGACATAAAGAAGAAGCACTATAAGATCAGCCCCATTTTTGCATACATAGAGTGTGCTTTCAATCGGACTACATGTGAAGCCAAGAGCAATCAAGTGCTTATGTATTTTGTCATACCATGCACGTGGAGCTTACTTGAGACCATACAAGGCTTTATGCAAGCGACAAACCATATGCTCTTTCCCTTTCATAGAATATCCACGAGCTTGCTTCACATAGACCTCTTCTTGCAAATCTCCATTCAAGAAGGTTGTTTTTATGTCCAATTGATGCACTTTCCAACCTCGATGGGCAGCCAATGCAACCACGATACGAATGGTAGTCATGCGTGAAGTAGGTGCAAAAGTTTCCTCATAGTCAATGCCATATTGTTGTGCATATCCTTTGGCAACCAATCTAGCTTTGTAGCGATCAATGCTACCATCAGATTTTCTCTTAATCTTGTAAACCCACTTTGTATCAATGGCATTCTTTCCTTTTGGCAATTCACATAACTGCCAAGTACCATTCCTATGTATGGAATCCATTTCTGATTGCATAGCACTCATCCATTGTGGATCGTCACATGCATCTTCAAAAGAAAGTGGCTCTTCATTACATGCTGTAGCAATAAGAGAATAATCCACAAAATTACTTGATGCATGGTGAGAGCTTGATCTTATTCTACCAAGTAAAGGTGCACTCAATTTGCTGTCCTGCAAAGTTTGTTTCAGCCACTTTGGCATAGATTGTGCACTTTTGATAGACATGCATTCATTATGTAAAACATCTTGAATATGTACATCATGCGTGGGCTGAATTTCATGTTAAGTTTCAGCCATATTTTGTCGCAAATGTTCAGCCATATGTGGCTAGAAATTTCCAACAATTTTGATAATTTTTGGCTGAATGTTTTCAGCCATGTTTGGCTGGAAATTCTCTGCATTTTCAGCCCTATTTGGCTGGAATTTTTCAGCGCTTTGAACCTCAGTTGGCTGGTCTACATGGTCCATAGTCAAGCGCACCATTTTGGAACAAAGGCATGAGTGTATCGAACACATCTTGTGAGCTAACTGTTGGCAGTTTTTTGCATTCAAGTAGAGGGAAAACTGAATCTTCAGCAAATACCACATCTCGACTCATAATAATTGTGTTCGTCAATGGATGGTACAATCGATATCCCTTACTTTCAGCACTATAACCAACAAATATACATTTCTTTGCCTTTTCATCAAGTTTGTGACGTTGTTGTGATGACACAGGAGCATATGCCAAACAACCAAACACACGCATATGACTAACCATAGGCTTATGACCATTCCAAGCCTCATAAGGAGTGATGACTCTCAATGCTTTTGTGGGGCAGCAATTCAACACATAGTTTGCACACATGACCGCTTCCATCCAAAACTTATGAGAAAGATGCTTTCCTTTAACCATACATCGTGCCATTTCAAGTAGAGTTCTATTTTTACACTCGACAACACCATTTTGTTGAGGTGTATATGGCACCGTACATTGGTGTGAAATACCTCTTTCATGAAGAAAAGCATTAAACTCATGTGACATGTACTCACCACCACGATCCGTGCGTAGAGTCAAAAGCTTTTGTGAAGAAAAATTTTCAGCCATAGCTAAAAATGCTTTGAAGCAAGAAAATACCTCATTCTTTGCTTTCATAGGATACACCCATGTATGGTGAGTAGCATCATCAATGAAGGTAACAAAATATACATGCTTCCCAAAAGATGGAGTTTTGACCGGACCACATACATCACTATGAACAAGTTGCAATTTTCTTGTAGTGTGTGTGTGACTATCTTTTGGAAAAGAAGCACGATGCATTTTTCCAACAATGCAACCTTCACATGCATGCTTTTCAATGGACTCAAGTGTAGGCAAGCCAATAACCATGTCCTTGTTTTGCAAGTAGAGCAAACTATTGAAGTTTAAATGACCAAAACGAGCATGCCAAAGCTCCATTTCAGCCATGGAAGAAGTATGAGCAACTAAGGCATTCGAGGTAGCCCTCTTGTATGTATCCATGCGATACAAACCATTACATAATGTACCCGACATCACGATAACATCGCCATTGCTGAAATCATGAACCATACACTAATCATCAAAAAAGTGTACATGAAGTCCATTTTTGGCAATCAACGGAACTGAAATTAAGTTCTTCTTGATACCGAGCACATACAATGCATTTTTCAACAGAATCACACCTCCATTTGCAGCCGTAAGCTCAATTTCTCCTAACTCCAATGATACGATAAGAGGCATTGTTTGCACACACCACATGTCCTCCTTTAGGTGCATCTTTCAAAGAGGCAAAAAATCTTTTGCATGATGTTATGTGCTTTGAAGCACCACTATCAAAGAACCAATCCGAATCAGCCTCACTCATAACCATAAATTTAAAATGTAAAGAAGCATCATAATGACATGTAACAACAATGCCCAAAAATCTTGAGCCATGTTAGCTTCATCATTCTTTGCATTTGCTGAATTTTCAGCAATAGACATGCCGGATTCCTTCTTCTTTTCATTGCGTTTAGCAAGCTTTCTACACTCATCAATAGTATGACCAGCCTTCCGACAATATTTGCATCTCTTCTTCTTTTGCAAATCACCATCATTAGAGGAATGAGTGGAAGAGGAAGCTTGAGGCTTTGGTTTTGATGAACAAAAAGCTGAACCATAAGCTAAACCATACTTGCTTTTTCCCTTTTGTGAGATAGCAAGTGCTTGCGATCCCTCAATTAAACCACTTCTATTCACTCTAGATTGCTCTTCTTGCAAAAGAAGAGACACAACCTCATCAAATGCATACATATTAGGATTTCCTTTTGCAACCAAACGGAGTGTAGTAGCAAAGCTTTGAAAAGATTCCGGTAATCCTTTCAACAATGTAGAAATGAGTGATGCATCCGGAATGATCTCATCTATGTTTGCCAATTGCTCTTTCAAGTCCTTCATGCGTGTCACATACACATCCACTGACTCATTTTGAGCCATACATACATCCTCAAGTTGCTTCCTCAAGTATGCAACACGTGCTTCATTACGCACGGCATACAATGAAGCAAGAGTGTCCCATGCCTGTCGTGATGTAGAACATGACTGAATGTGTGGAACTATATGACGCTTCACTGAAAGTGCAATCAAAGCATGACCTTGAGCATCTTTTCCATCCCATCTAAGCTTCTCATGTGTAGGTGGAGAAGGAGAAACCACTGTACTCGAAGAAGAAGCTCCATTTGTGACAGTAGACTGTGAAGTAGAAACACCTGCTGGTCTTCGAACTACATCTTCCACTATGTTCCAAAGTTGTTTTGCAACAAGAACATGCTTCATCATGTAAGACCACATCAGATAGTTGGTCCCATCAAGCTTATCTTCAGCTTGAAGCATGCCAAACAAGTCATTGCTACCCGCCATTTCACTAAGGAACAAGAATGTGATAAAATCTTCACTTTGATGAAAGCTAAAATGAGTGCTGAAACTTGAGCTCACAAACCGTCACTCTGATGGCGATTCTGACTGCACGAATGGCTTCAAAATGGGGTAAAACCCCAGTGCACCTGGTGGAAATGTTTCCGGGTTGCTGAAATTCACAGTTCTATGCTTCGAAGTCGATTTGTAGTGTTAAAGTGCGTGCGCGCCGCGACGCAAAAAACCGAAACTTAAGAAGGAGCTGAACCTGCTCTGATACCACTCTTGGGTGTGTGTAGAAGTGCGAGAGACACACAAGAAGCACACACAAGGAGCACAAACACAGCAAGACACACAGAGAAGACGATGGCTGGAATAGTTCTCTCTCTATTGATCGATGAATTGAACTGAAGTAAGAGCTGAATAATATCCCTAAGTACAAAGTACCACCACATATGAGAGTATCAAGTATGTGGTAACATGGGGAAAAAACATCTAGCCAGCACTAGAGTAAAAAGTGCCCATGTACAGGGAAAAGGTTCACATCAAAGCTACGTGAGGAACACATAAGTGTAACACAGTCACCCAGATAGGACAGACAAGTTCGGAAATGTGATTCCTGAAACGGACTTAGGTGACCTAGAGCAAGGAAACATGGGTGTGGAACCTAGAACCCTTTGAGCTAAATCTGTTCTCACTAGGATTATCACATCAGAATGGATTCCCCAAGACAATAAGAGCATAGATCTGCTCCTGAATCGAGAGACTGAGGAAGCCTTTTGGAGGTACAAATCTGATCAGCCAAATGAGGTAGGAACAATGATGGTCTATGAGTTCAAAGATCCTGATAGCCCAGGCAGAGTGACCTACTTAGATCACGCTTTAGAGAGGATCTTTGTGGTTACAGAACATGATAGGCATGTTTACACTTGGAAGGGTGAATTTATTTTCCCCCAACAAGGGTCTAATGTGTCCTTTGGTCACCCAGGAGCTGGAACATCCCAAGCTCATGGGGCTCAAAGAGACAGACATAGAGATAGACCTGAGGTAAGCTTTGGCAACCTAGTGGGAAGAGAAAGAAGGAGAACGGAAACAAATAGAGTGGAACCCGAGGGACTTAGAGCCCCAAGGAATCAAAGGAATGCAGATGAATTCCCTCTATCGAGACCTAGAGAGCACACGAGGACTTTGAGACCGACCCAGCTAGTTAAGTCCATGAAGAACTACTTCGATGGCACTCGATATCCATACAATCATGTGGCAGAATTTAGACAAATCTTGAGAGCTGAACAAGTTGAGGACCTATTCACGCAGTACAATGCCTTTGGTCTAATGCTTAGGAATATTGTTCTTACCTGGTTTCAACCGTTAAATGAGAGACACTTCAAGAACATAGACCAACTTTTAGAGGCTTTCATCACTGAATTCTCTAAGAGTGGCATAAGGCATAATACTTCCTAACTGATTCATAGCTTCAAGTAGACCCCTCAAGAGAGTGTGAGACTTGTAGGAAGAAGGTTTAGGCAATATCTAGAGCGGTGCCCCATTCTAGAGCTACCCACACCAGCCAAGCAAGTGGCTTTATTCCTAGATGGATTGCTAAGTACAAAATTGAGATCATATGTGTATTTGAAAGACCCTAGGACCATAGAAGAGTGTGTACGCATGTGCATTGACATTGAGAATAACCTAGGGGATGAAGTAGAGCTTTCAAAAATCTACAAAGATTCAGATAGTGCCTCTAGTCTCTCTTCGTCGCAATCTGCATCAATTGAGGAACACGCTGAGAAGGTAGCTCAAAAACTAGGTGTATCTAGCAAAAAAATTCCAATATTTGCCCCAGTAAAGAGGTGCTATACTTGCATGTTGGTGCAGAACAATCACCAATTGATGTTTGACATGCAAATGAAGTCAAGATTTGAAGGAAAGATTCAAATTGTGAAGCATGAAGGAAAGAGACATTCAGAATTTGGAAGAAATGTACACATATGTACATTAGTTCAGATATAGGTCACTTATACTTTTGATTAGTCATAAGTTTGTAAACATTTATCTATAAATACTATGGAAAATGTCGGGGCATGTAGATGAGAGACTGTAGAGCATGAGAATTGAGGAGAATTAGAAGTTTTAGACACTTAGTGAAAAGATTAGAATTGCTCTCTCATCCAGATGTAATTTTTGTCAAAAATCAAGAGAAGTTGCACCCGATATTTCTATGCATTCTCCATCTGTGTTTGATCATTTTAAGAATCCTTTTGTAGACTTCTAATTCTAGAGTTAATGAGTCTATGGTTAAAGTTTGAGAGCCTAATTGTTATCAGGCTGTGAGAATTTTGTGTAGGAACATTTGTATGTGAAGAAGTGTTCACTGGTTCCTGAAACAGGCGCAAAATTCGAAGTCAATGTTCTGGTCAGTTCTCCTTCTACAATTTAAAGTTTTGAGCAAGCAAGCACTTAATCTTTAAGTCGGAATGTAAGCTACTCGTGGCTAAAAGCATTTGCTGAAACGGGTTCTATTCTTGGAGAACCATGTCTTAGAAGTTATAGGTGTCTAAATCGACTTCTCAGAAGTACAGTTTTAGACATAGGTGACTTGTCAAGTTGATTTCTCAACATCTATTGAAGCTTTTGGAGTGATTCGACTTGGAGGAGGTGTGCAATCTTTAGGCAACACCCTGTGCAAAGTTTTATAAAAAACGTTGCACACTTGCTTAGTCAATGTGAGAGATATGTGCAGCAGACTTTTTGTGTAGTCATATTCTTCACAGAATTTTTAAACTTTTGATAATTGGTCATTGATCCTCAAGATTGGTGAAGGTTTTGACTTACTCTTGATATAGAGGTGCTCTAATTTCAAGAGTAGGTTGGTCTTTTGGAGATTAATATTCTCCATCAGTGGTATCAGAGCAGGAAGCATCAGAATTGAAGGAAGGAGGATCTCGACTGCTACAGGTGCAAAGAATTCAACATTTGAAGGTTCAAAAGGTGAAAGCTCGAGGATAAAGCTTGACAAGGAGATCAAATGGCATCAAGGAAGTCAGAAGGAGTAACATTCGAAGTAAAGGTACATCTATTATTCATAAAGGTTGAAGAATTAAATACACAGGTGAAGAAAAGATGGGAGATTCTCTTCAGATAGAGAAATTGGATAGAGAGAACTATCCTGCATGGTCTATGAGGATGGAAGCTCATCTAATGAGCAAAGATTTGATAGGATATATTACAGGTGAAGAAGAAAAGCCTCAATTCAGAGATCCTAGTGTTCCAACTAGGGAAGAATTGTCAAATTTGAAGAATTGGATGAAGAGAGATGCTCAAGCTATGAGCATTATCTATATGGCAGTCAATGACTACTTGCTGCCTCACATTAGAGGTCTTGAAAGTGCAAGTGATATATGGAATGCTTTGGAGGAGCATTTCCAAAACACTACAAATTCAAGGAAGGCATCCGTGTGGGCAGAATTTACTACATTCAAGAAGAAGGCCTCTCAATCCATCTCAGATTGTGTAACAAGGATGAAGGACATTGCAGATGCATTAGGAGCTGTTGATGGAGACATTGAGGAGGATAAATTGTTAAGGAAAATACTTATAGGTCTGAGAGGTGATGACAAATGGAAGCCATTCATTTTTTCTACAGAATTATCACTTGATCATTTCACCCCTGATTTAAATCAGTTGCTAGGTCAGATGCTAACATTTGAGCATGATGTTAAAGGAGAAGGTGACAAGAGTACAGGTCATGCAATGTACTCAAAGGACAAGAAGAAGAATAGCAAAGGGAAGCAACAAGCAAATGAAGATGAAGGCACAACTAGTCAAGCCAACTTCCTAAGAGGAAGAGGAGGTGGGAAAGGTAGAGGAAGAGGCAGGAACAACAAAGATGGAGTCAAAGCTTGCTGGATTTGTGGTAAGACAAATCATTTAGCTAATGATTTTTGGCATAATAATCAGAGTAATGGTGGATATAATCAGAATTTTAATTCAAGAGGAAAAGGTGGCAGAAATCAAAGAGGTAATTTCAGAGGAAGAGGTAGTAGGGGTTACTTTGGAAGAAATGCAAGTAGAGGATTTCAAAGTCAACAATACAACAATACCTACTACAATTATGCTTCAGATCAGAAGGAGGATTCAACATTGATAATGAATGCAACTTGTGGAAGGCAGAGTGAAGACCAAAGAGTCTTCTACATTGACTCAGGGTGTAGTAATCACCTGAGTGGTAACATAGCATTGATGACTGATTTGGAAAATAAGGTAACTAATCATGTTGTTCAAACAGGAGACAATACAAAGCACAATGTGAAGTCAATTGGATTAGTGAAGGCCAAGGATGGTAGCACCTAATTGAGTAAGGTCTTGTATGTTCCTACAATTCCTAAGAATCTGATAAGTGTAGGACAAATTGTTGATAAAGGTTATGAAGTGAGGTTCACTAATGAAGGAGTGTTTGTGGAAGACCCTAGCAATGGGTATAAGCATATTGTTTCAGGGAAGAAAGAAGGAAGATTGTTCACATTGAAGATTCAAGGTAATGTTGGTCATGCCTTGTTCACTTATGGAGGACATAAGATCTCTGAGTTAGATCTTTGGCACAAGAGGCTTGGACATTTCAATGAAAGAGGTATCAAAGACATGATTAACAATGGTGCAGTGCTTGGGTTGCCTAATGTTGCAGGTCAACATATGACATACAGATGTGAGGCATGTCAATTAGGTAAGGCTCATAAGCAATCTTATTCCAAGCATGGTTTTATGTATTCAGAGAAGCTTGAGTTGGTACACACAGATGTGTGGGGACCATCAAAGGATTTTAGTATCAATGGTTTAAGGTATTATGTGATTTATGTTGATGATGCTACCAGATGGATCACTATTTATGTGATCAAAGATAAGTCAGAGGTATTCAATACATTCAAACATTATCATGTGTATGCAGAAAGAATTACATGTCATAACTTGAAGAGACTAAGGTCAGATGGAGGGGGAGAGTATTTCTCTAATGAATTCAGTGATTACTTGTGGAATGCAGGTATAAAAAGGGAAGTTACTTGCAGGTACTCTCCTCAACAAAATGGTGTAGTAGAAAGGAGGAATAGGACTCTTGTTGAGTTTGCAAGATCCATGATGAAGGAGAAAAATTGCCCAAATTATTTGTGGACTGAGGCAGTAAATACACCCACTTATCTGGTCAATAGGCTACCATGTAAAGCCTTGCAGGGTATGACACCATATGAGGCATGGTGGGGTAAGAGACCTACCTTAGATCATTGCAAAGTATTTGGATGTTTGGCATATGCATATGTGCCATCACAATTAAGACACAAATTGGAACCAAAAGCTGAAAAGTATGTGTTCATTGGTTATGATGATAAGCAGATGGGATATAGGTTGTGGAGTCCATCCACAAAACAATTCATTGTGTCTAAGCATGTTACATTTGATGAGCAAGGTACTTGGTATGCAGGTACTATCAATATTAACACAGGTGATGAAGAAGTTGTGAGTCAAAGAAAAGGTAAATCAAAGGTACAGATATTTGATGAAGAGGAGAATAATGAAGTGCAGGTTGAAGTTGAAGAAATGCCAAGATTTGATCCTGAGTGTGAAGAACCAGAAACCTCAACGAGTGGAGAACTTAGAAGGTCATCAAGACATAAGTGGCAACCTACAAGGTATAGCTATGATACTTTTTTTTGGCTACCAAAGATTATGCTTACATGATAAAAGCAGATGAAGACCCTTTTACATTTGAAGAGGCAAAAGGTAAAGAAAATTGGGAGAAAGCTATGCAGGAAGAATATGATGCATTGATGGAGAATCAGACTTGGGAATTGGTTCCTAAACCCAATAGCCAGAAGATCATTGGATGCAAATGGGTCTACAAGACAAAAAGGTTTGCAGATGGAAGTGTGTCTAGGTACAAAGCTAGACTTGTTGTGAAAGGGTTTGCTCAAACATATGGTATTGATTATGATGAGATTTATAGTCCTGTGGCAAAGATGACAACCATCAGAACACTCATAGCAATTGCTGCATGTAAAGGTTGGAAATTGTGTCAATTAGATGTGAAGAATGATTTTTTGAATGGTTATATTTTAGATGATGTCTTCATGGAGCAACCTCAAGGATTCAGAGATGGAAGGTATCCAGATCATGTGTGTAAGCTCAAGAGAGCTTTGTATGGCTTGAAGCAGGCCCCAAGGGCATGGAACTATAGGCTTGTAAAGTCCTTAAAGGAACTTGGATTTCAAGTATCTAAGGCAGATAGTAGCTTGCTTGTTAAAGCAAGTGATGATGGGTTCATTTACATGTGCATATATGTTGATGATATAATTCTTACAGGTACAAATGAAAAAGGCATTCAAAGTCTAAAGAAGCAAATGAAGAAAGAGTTCAAAATTAGTGATTTGGGAGATTTGTCATACTTCTTGGGCATGGAGATTTCATACACTCAACATGGAGTGTATGTGACTCAAGAAAGGTACTTGAAGAACTTGTTAATCAATTTTAAAATGAATGATTGCAGGGTAGCACCTACTCCAATGGAGGTGAATCACAAATTGAGCAGATATGGTGGAGAAGAATTCAAGGATATGAAGTTATATCAGAGTTTGGTTGGTAGTCTTATCTATGCTACATCAACTAGGCCTGATTTATCATATGTAGTTGGGGTTTTGTCCCAATTCATGCATTGTCTTAGGAAAGAACATTGGATTGCAGGTCAAAGAGTGTTGAGGTACATTAAGGGTACACTCAAAGAGGGTTTGTATTATGGTTTTACATCAGATACAAACATCAAAGTGTATAGTGATGTAGATTGGGCAGGTAATCCTGATGATAGAGGGTCAACCTATGGATACATGTGTTATGTGGGAGATAAGTTAATCTCTTGGTGTTCAAAGAAGCAACATACAGTTGCTTTGTCATCTACAGAAGATGAGTACAAAGGAATGGTTGAAGCTGCAAAGGAAATCATATGGCTTAAGACTCTGATGAAGAGTTTTGACATTATACATAGTACACCTGTCATATATGGAGATAACATGAGTTCATTGTATCTAGCTGCTAACCCTGTTTTTCATGCCAGGACCAAACACATTGAGATTCAGTATCATTTTCTAAGAGAGAAGGTGATGGACAAAGAGATTGAAGTCATACATACTTCAACAAAAGATCAGATAGTTGATATGCTTACCAAAAGTTTGGATGGACCAAAGTTACAAAAGTTCAAAGACATGGTAGGCATAAAGAAGTTAGAGAAAACCTCAATTGATGATTAAGGGGGAGCTGTCGGTGCAGAACAATCACCAATTGATGTTTGACATGCAAATGAAGTCAAGATTTGAAGGAAAGATTCAAATTGTGAAGCATGAAGGAAAGAGACATTCAGAATTTGGAAGAAATGTACACATATATACATTAGTTCAGATATAGGTCACTTATACTTTTGATTAGTCATAAGTTTGTAAATATTTATCTATAAATACTATGGAAAATGTTGGGGCATGTAGATGAGAGACTGTAGAGCATGAGAATTGAGGAGAATTAGAAGTTTTAGACACTTTGTGAAAAGATTAGAATTGCTCTTTCATCCAGATGTAATTTCTGTCAAAAATCAAGAGAAGTTGCGCCCGATATTTCTGTGCATTCTCCATCTGTGTTTGATCATTTTAAGAATCCTTTTGTAGACTTCTAATTCTAGAGTTAATGAGTATATGGTTAAAGTTTGAGAGCCTAATTGTTATCGGGCTGTGAGAATTTCATGTAGGAACATTTGTATGTGAAGAAGTGTTCACTGGTTCCTGAAACAGGCGCAAAATTCGAAGTCAATGTTTTGGTCATTTCTCCTTCTACAATTTAAAGTTTTGAGCAAGCAAGCACTTAATCTTTAAGTTGGAATGTAAGCTACTCGTGGCTAAAAGCATTTGCTGAAACGGATTCTATTCTTGGAGAACCATGTCTTAGAAGTTATAGGTGTCTAAATCGACTTCTCAAAAGTACAGTTTTAGACATAGGTGACTTGTCAAGTTGATTTCTCAAAATCTACTGAAGCTTTTGGAGTAATTCAACTTGGAGGAGGTGCGCAATCTTTAGCTAACACCCTGTGCAAAGTTTTATAAAAAACTTTACACACTTGCTTAGTCAATGTGAGAGATATGTGCAATAGAATTTCTGTGTAGTCATCTTCTTCACAGAATTTTTAAACTTTTGATAATTGGTCATTGATCCTCAAGATTGGTGAAGGTTTGGACTTACTCTTGATATAGAGGTGCTCTAATTTCAAGAGTAGGTTGGTCTTTTGGAGATTAACATTCTCCATCATTGCGGTGGTGACCATATGGCGAACGTCTGTCCCATTATGGCTCAATCCCAAGTGAATCCCAGTAGCCAATACTGCACCATAGAACGGAGATACACTAATCAAACAGCACAAGACTGCCCATACAAGAAGCAGGCAGTTAGGCAACCCTACCCTCAGCCATACCCTCAGCCAGGAAGATACCAGAACCAGTACCCACCACAGCAATATGTTAGGCCTCAACAAACCTACCAACCACAATACCAAAACCAATAAAGGCCTTAGCCTGTGTTGGCACAGCAATCCCCTACTCCAACAAATGTGATCCCAGTGAAGTATGCAGCTGCAGAAGAGAACCTGAATAGAGCCATAGTGCTAGTAACTCCATTGCTTTCAGAGAGTGACCCGAGTGATCATAGTTTTGATTCTACACATATTGATAGCCCCAATGCTTATTATATGCAGCCTCCTAAACATGGTGAGTCCTACTATAGTGAAGAACCGAGTGAACCTAGTTGGGATCCAGATTATGCAAATATCATGTACACAAATCCCAACCCTAGACCTCAACTCAAGCAAGTAAGACCCCCATTCCCCGGAGGACCATGCTACAGATGTCAGGGAGATCACCTCATACGTGATTGCCCCCTGCCTGCACCTACACAACCCCAACCAGTGACAATTCAGGGCTTTTGTCAAGATTTCAGAAAGGAGCATCTCTTACCAGATTGCCCAAAGAACCCCAATAATATGCCAAAAATCACTCCTATCAATGTTATTGGGTTAGTAGTAGACTCTATAGGAAGTCTAACTTCCACTCCACTAGTGCAAGTGGTCACCAGAGCTCAAGCACTACAGCAAAACCAAGGGGTAGGCCAAGAAAAGAGTGTCGAGGTTAGTGAAACAGAGAGCATAGCCAAGAAACGGATGAGAGCATGGAAAGATAGCCGAGAGAGAATGAAACGACAATGTGCTAAAAAGATGAGCGAATTAGAAGAAAGTATAAGGGAAACAAAAGCCAAAATTGTTGAGCTCACCTCTCAAACAAACTCTCATATACCACCACCACCTTCATTCCTATCACCATCTAATCCACCATCATTCAACCCACCTCACACCATTCCACCACCCCCTAGAGTAGGATCAGTTCTAGCTGACCCCACTCCTGAAGACATAGACATGATGCTCAATGTTGGTGCATGACAATCATCAATTGAAGGATTATGAAGAAATGAAGTCAAGGAGTCAAGAGGAGAATAAATTCAGAAGGTTGAAGGAAGGATATTTTTCAAGAATCTAAAGATGTATACACATATGTACATTAGCTGACTTATAATTTTGTCTAGTCATACACTTGTATATATTTATCTATAAATATGTTGGAAAATGTCGGGCAAAGAGAGCAGAAGAAGAATAGAGAATAGGAAGAGAGAAATCAGTTGTAGAGAGTGTCATTAGACACATGGAAAGTGAGTGAATTGTCTATCCTCACTTAGATGTAATTTTTTCTGAAGAAATCGAGAAAACTTGCGCCCGATATTTCGCTGTCTGCTCCTTCTGTGTTTAATCTTTTGAGAAATCCTTCTGCACGTATCTAAGTCCATAGCTAATCTATCTATGGCTAGAATTTGAGAAGTTAATTGCAATCAGGCTGAGAGAATTTTGTTTAGGAACATTCATATGTGAAGATGTTCTGAGAGTCGACAAAACTGGCGCAGATTTCATGTTCAGAGAAATGAAGATTTCTCAGTGTGTGGTGTAAAGTTTTACACAAGTGAGGGCTTAAAATCTAAGTTGGAAGGTAAGCCATCTATGGCTAAAAGATCTTGATCAAACGGGATTTACTTTGGGAGAACCAGTGTTAAGAAGTTGCAGGTGTCAAAGTCGCCATTGCAGAGAAGCTCTTTCAGACATAGGTAAAGTGTTTCACACATTTCTCAATGTGTACTCAATCATTTTGAGAAATTTAACTTGGTAAAGTTGCGCAATCTCAAGGCGAAGTGTTGTGCAAAGTTTTGTCAAAAACTTTACAGAATTAATTAGTCAATGAGTGATTAATCTGCAGCAGACTTTTCTGAAGAAGTTGAATTTTTCAGAATAATCAATTTTCTGATAAATTGGTGAATGATCTCTAAATTTGGTGGAGTCTAAGGTTAATCTTGATATAGAGGTGATCTAAATTCAAGGTTAACTTGTTCTTTTGGAGATTAACACTCTCCATCAGTGGTATCAGAGCAGGTTGTGTCAAAATTGAAGTGAAGAAGACTCCGACTATTGCAGAAATACAAATCTTTACATCTTGAAGGTGAAAAAGGATAAAGGTTGAAGAAAACTTGAAGGTAGACACATTGAAGCCATCAGAAGGATCAGAAGAAGCAAGACTCGAAGTAAAGGTACATTTATTCCTTGTAAAGTCTAAAGTTTTGAGACTATAGGTGAAGCAAGGATGGGAGATAGTCTCCAAATTGAAAAGTTGGATAGAGAGAACTATCCTGCATGGTCTATGAGGATGGAAGCTCATCTAATGAGCAAAGATTTGATAGCCTACATTACAGGTGAAGAAGAGAAGCCTAAATTCAGAGATCCTAGTGTTCCAACTAGGGAAGAATTGTCAGATCTAAAGAATTGGATGAAGAAGGATGCTCAAGCAAGGAGCATAATCTACATGGCAGTCAATGACTATTTGCTTCCTCACATTAGAGGACTTGAAAGTGCATGTGACATTTGGAATGCTTTGGAGGAGCATTTCCAAAACACAACCAAATCAAGGAAGGCTTCACTATGGGCAGAATTTACTACCTTCAAGAAGAAGGCCTCACAGTCAATCTCTGATTATGTGACAAAGATGAAGGACATTGCAGATTCTCTAGGTGCAGTGGATGAAGACATTGAAGAAGACAAATTGGTAAGACAAATACTCACAGGGCTAAGAGGAGATGAGAAGTGGAAGCCTTTCATTTTATCTACAGAACTTTCATTAGATCACTTTACTCCTGATTTGAATCAATTGTTAGGTCATATGCTAACTTTTGAGAATGATATCAAAGGAGATGTTGATAAGAGTGCAGGTCATGCAATGTATTCTAAAGACAAGAAGAAAGCTAACAAAGGGAAGCAACAATCAGGTGAAGAAGAAGGTACTTCAAACCAAGCAAATTTCATGAGAGGAAAAGAAAGTGGCAGAAGTAGAGGAAGAGGCAGAAACAACAAAGATAATACAAGAGCTTGTTGGATATGTGGTAAGACCAATCATCTATCTCATGATTGTTGGCATAATAATCAGAATAATAGTAATTATCAGACCTTTAATCAAAGAGCAAGAGGTGGTAGATTTCAGAGAGGAAACTTCAGAGGTAGAGGTGGTAGAAATTCTTTTGGAAGAGGTGGAGGAAGAAGCTTCCAAAATCAATCCTATAATAACACCTACTACAACTATGCATCAGATCAGAAGGAGGACTCGACTCTCATTATGAATACATGTGAAACCTCACATGAGGACATGAGAGTGTTCTATATTGATTCAGGATGTAGTAATCATTTAAGTGGAAATATTGCTTTGATGACTGACCTAGATCATAATGCAATTAATCATACAGTTCAGACAGGTGATAATACAAAGCATAAGGTAAAGTCAATTGGTTCAGTCAAAGCTAAAGATGGGAGTACTCTTCTGAGTAAGGTTCTTTATCTTCCCACAATCCCAAAGAATTTGATCAGTGTAGGTCAAATTGTGGAAAAAGGATATGAGGTAAGGTTCACAAATGATGGAGTTTATGTTGAAGACCCTAGTCAAGGGTATAAACAGGTTGTTACAGGAAAGAAAGAAGGAAGGCTTTTCACATTGAAGGTACAAGGAAATGTTGGACATGCTATGTTCACATATGGAGAGCAGAAGGTGTCAGAATTGGATCTTTGGCACAAAAGACTTGGACACTTTAATGAAAGAGGTATTAAAGAAATGATTAACAATGATTCAGTGCTTGGATTGCCTAACATTGCAGGTCAACACATGACATACAGATGTGAGGCATGTCAATTAGGTAAGGCTCATAAGCAATCCTATTCCAAGCATGGGTTTATGTATTCAGAAAGACTTGAATTGGTGCATACAGATGTGTGGGGTCCTTCAAAGGACTTTAGTATAAATGGTTCAAGATATTATGTCATATATGTTGATGATGCTACCAGGTGGATCACAATTTATGTGATTAAAGAAAAGTCAGAAGTGTTTAATACATTTAAACACTATCATACATATGCAGAAAGGATTACAGGTCAAAAATTGAAGAGACTAAGGTCAGATGGAGGGGGAGAGTATTTTTCAAATGAGTTCAATGATTATTTGTGGAATGCAGGTATAAAGAGAGAAGTTACTTGCAGGTATTCTCGTCAACAAAATGGGGTAGCAGAAAGAAGAAATAGGACTCTTGTTGAGTTTGCAAGGTCCATGATGAAAGAGAAGAATTGTCCAAATTATTTGTGGGCAGAGGCTGTAAATACAGCTACATATTTGGTCAATAGATTGCCTTGTAAAGCTTTGCAAGGTATGACACCATATGAAGCTTGGTGGGGTAAGAAACCTACCTTGGATCATTGCAGAATATTTGGATGCTTGGCATATGCATATGTGCCATCTCAATTGAGGCATAAGTTGGAGCCTAAGGCAGAAAAGTATGTATTCATTGGTTATGATGATAAGCAAATGGGATACAGGTTGTGGAGTCCATCCACAAAGCAATTCCTTGTATCCAAGGATGTTACATTTGATGAGCAAGGTACTTGGTATGCAGGTAAATATAATGTACATGCAGATGATGAAGAAATAGTGGAACAAAGAAAAGGTAAAGCAAAGATTCAACTATTTGATGAAAGTGAGAACAATGAAGTACAGGTTGAAGTTGAAGAGAGGCCAAGGTTTGATCCAGAATGTGATGAACCAGAGACTTCAAGAAGTGCAGAAGCTAGGAGGTCAACTAGGCACAAATGGCAACCTACAAGGTATAGCTATGACACCTCATTCTTGACTACTAAAGATTATGCTTATTTGATAAAAGCAGATGAAGATCCATCTACATATGATGAAGCCAAAGGCAAGAGAAATTGGGAAGAAGCCATGCAAGAGGAGTATGATGCATTGATAGAGAATCAGACTTGGGATCTGGTTCCTAAACCTAATAGCCAGAAAATTATTGGATGTAAGTGGGTTTACAAAACAAAAAGATTTGCAGATGGAAGTGTGTCTAGATACAAAGCTAGACTTGTTGTGAAAGGGTATGCACAGACATATGGAGTGGACTATGATGAGACTTATAGTCATGTGGCAAAGATGACAACAATCAGAACCCTCATTGCAATTGCTGCTTGCAAAGGTTGGAAGTTGTCTCAATTAGATGTTAAAAATGCTTTTTTGAATGGTTATATTTCAGATGAAGTTTACATGGAGCAACCAGATGGGTTCAAAGATCAAGTGAATCCAAATTATATGTGTAAGCTCAAGAGAGCTTTGTATGGATTAAAGCAAGCCCCAAGGGCATGGAATTATAGGCTTGTAAAATTCTTGAATGATCTTGGATTTCAAGCATCAAAGGCAGATAGTAGCTTGCTAGTCAAAGCAAGTGAAGATGGGTTCATTTATGTTTGTATTTATGTTGATGACATAATACTTACAGGAACAGATGATAAAGGAATACAAATGATCAAGAAGCAGATGGAGAAAGAGTTCAAAATCAGTGATTTGGGGAATCTATCATTCTTCTTGGGAATGGAGATTTCTTATACTCAACATGGAGTATATGTGACTCAAGAAAGGTATCTTAAAAATTTGCTAACCAAATTTAAAATGGAAGATTGCAGGGTTGCACCTACACCTTTGGAAGTGAACCATAAATTGTCTAGGTTTGGAGGAGAAGAGTTCAGAGATATGAAACTCTATCAAAGTTTGGTTGGTAGCTTGATTTATGCTACATTGACAAGGCCTGATTTGTCATATGCAGTTGGTGTGCTTTCACAATTTATGCATTGTCCTAGAAAGGAACATTGGATTGCAGGACAAAGAGTACTTAGGTACATCAAGGGTACACTCATAGAAGGGTTGTACTATGGATTTACTTCTGATACAAGAGTGAAGATATATAGTGATGCAGATTGGGCAGGTAATGTGGATGATAGAAGATCAACACATGGATACTTGTGTTATGTAGGAGACAAATTGATTTCATGGTGTTCTAAGAAGCAACATACAGTTGCTTTGTCATCTACAGAGGCAGAATATAAAGGTATGGTGGAAGCTGCAAAGGAGGTAATATGGCTAAAGACACTTATGAAGGTTTTTGATGTGATTCAAAGTACTCCTATTGTTTGTGGAGACAACATGAGTTCTCTATACTTGGCAGCTAATCCTGTGTTTCATGCTAGAACTAAGCATATTGAAATACAGTATCATTTTCTGAGAGAGAAGGTCATTGAGAAGGAGATTGAAGTCATACACACTCCTACAAAAGATCAACTTGCAGATATGATGACAAAAAGTCTAGATGGACCAAAGCTACAAAGATTCAAGGATATGGCAGGAATTAAGAAGATAGAGAAGAACCTCAATTAATGATTGAGGGGGAGCTGTTGGTGCATGACAATCATCAATTGAAGGATTATGAAGAAATGAAGTCAAGGAGTCAAGAGGAGAATAAATTCAGAAGGTTGAAGGAAGGATATTTTTCAAGAATCTAAAGATGTATACACATATGTACATTAGCTGACTTATACTTTTGTCTAGTCATACACTTGTATATATTTATCTATAAATATGTTGGAAAATGTCGGGCAAAGAGAGCAGAAGAAGAATAGAGAATAGGAAGAGAGAAATCAGTTGTAGAGAGTGTCATTAGACACATGGAAAGTGAGTGAATTGTCTATCCTCACTTAGATGTAATTTTTTCTGAAGAAATCGAGAAAACTTGCGCCCGATATTTTGCTGTCTGCTCCTTCTGTGTTTAATCTTTTGAGAAATCCTTCTGCACGTATCTAAGTCCATAGCTAATCTATCTATGGCTAGAATTTGAGAAGTTAATTGCAATCAGGCTGAGAGAATTTTGTTTAGGAACATTCATATGTGAAGATGTTCTGAGAGTCGACAAAACTGGCGCAGATTTCATGTTCAGAGAAATGAAGATTTCTCAGTGTGTGGTGTAAAGTTTTACACAAGTGAGGGCTTAAAATCTAAGTTGGAAGGTAAGCCATCTATGGCTAAAAGATCTTGATCAAACGGGATTTACTTTGGGAGAACCAGTGTTAAGAAGTTGCAGGTGTCAAAGTCGCCATTGCAGAGAAGCTCTTTCAGACATAGGTAAAGTGTTTCACACATTTCTCAATGTGTACTCAATCATTTTGAGAAATTTAACTTGGTAAAGTTGCGCAATCTCAAGGCGAAGTGTTGTGCAAAGTTTTGTCAAAAACTTTACAGAATTAATTAGTCAATGAGTGATTAATCTGCAGCAGACTTTTCTGAAGAAGTTGAATTTTTCAGAATAATCAATTTTCTGATAAATTGGTGAATGATCTCTAAATTTGGTGGAGTCTAAGGTTAATCTTGATATAGAGGTGATCTAAATTCAAGGTTAACTTGTTCTTTTGGAGATTAACACTCTCCATCACTCAAGGCATATCAAGCCAGAATCCAACAAGGGCCAAATGTGACAGATCATGACAAGTGCTACCCTAGAGCTGACCTAGAGATAGAAAGAACCAAGCTTTGTGCTAAGATGGTGGAATTGGCCCAAACCATGGTTGAAGCCAGTCACCTCTTTAACATCTCTAGTTCCGCTAAGACGCAGTTGCACTTGGATGGACTGCTGGAAAGATTGGAGAGGTTAATTGCACAGTCAAAAAAGGAACCCACCTCGCCAAATAAGGGCAAGACAAGTGAAAGAGAAAGCCTACCTGACCAGGAAGCCTATGTGATCAGACACATCTTCTATGAATCGGTACACATCCGAATTCCTGTGAGAGATTCAAGAAGAGAAATGGGCTAAAGAGAGTGAAGTCCCTCCTCCCATTGAATTTGTGGATGATGTGCATGATCAATTCCCACAAGATATTCCCTGCATTTATGGAGAGCAGGAGAGCACACAGTCTCAAGAGAGATTAGACTTCGAGTCTAACTCTTTACACGAATTACCCCACTTCACGGGCCCATGGGAATCAAAGTCTACATGTATGAGAGCACCCACTGTCATGATAAGAAATGAAGATTTAGTCTTACCTAGGAACACAGAGGTAGTGAAAAACACTAAAGTGTAGTGCAACCTCACTTTAGAAGAGCTACTCAAAGTTAGGTCAGACCTATGGAAACATGTAGCCAAACAAGTATTAGAGATAGCAAAACCTCGTTCCCAGGTAGGATCTCATAGAACAATGCTAGAAATACCACTGGACAAGATAGGAGACATGAGTGAAGGAGAAGAAGGAAACACATATCTTCCCATCACCCATCAGGGATACACAACCAAGGCAATTCTGGACTCTGGTGCGGGGGTTGCAATTGCTACCACTTCCCTATGGAAGCGTTGGGGCAAGCCACCACTCAGGCCCACGAGGATGAAATTGCAAATGGCCGATGGTCACATAGAAAGACCCCTAGGCTTGCTAGAAGGAAAAACTCTCACTACATGCGGTGTTGAGTTTGACCACTCATTTGCTATATGTGATTTTAGCAAGAACCATGCCTATGAGATGATTTTGGGAATACCATTTATGCGACAATTGCAAGTAGTACAGGATTGGGGAACCAATTCATTGTACTTGCAACACTTAGGTGTCACGACCAAAGTGAATCTCAAAGATTACTCTCATAGAGATGTCCCTCCTATCCAATGGAACCCCATCCATAGAGCCAAAGATGATACGGATTCTGTGCATTCCATAGGATCAGGATCCTCATGGATGGATGAAGATACCCACTTATGGATGTGCAAAGTAGCAATAGAACAAGAGAAGAGGGAAAAAGCTAGAGAGGTAGGTGCGAAGGAAACACATAGATCAATTCAAGACCTAGCCTATGCACCTGTAGTATTTCCGGACGAAGAACTTGAACCTCATGGTTGGGCGGAAATTTTAGCAACAATGGATGTAGCCATCGATGAAGAACAATGGACACCCCACTGTGATGAGGATGGCTATGACATTTCAGTTTTCTCCATAAAGCCAATCATGGGAGATGGAGTTTTAGAAGAGTGCGAACTTAGCCCTGATGCATTTAAGGATGCAAGTGACTCTGACTTAGAGTCAATCATTATGGACCCACCATTTGCATCAGATGAGGAATACTTCTATGAAGTTGAAGCTCACCCTGAGAGACATGGAGAGCTCACAAATGACGTAAGCTTAACCACATAAGTGACCCCTAAGAGTGAAGGTAAGAAAAGAAAGAAGAGTTGAGGAGGAAAAATCTTTGTTTGAGGTCCCAGAAAACTTTAAAAAGTATGACATAGACGATAGGAGAGTCATGATACAAATGCCCAAACATGAAGCCCAATCAGGGGAGGCCTATGACAACAAAGAAACCACCAAGAAAGTGGTTGTAGCCGTTGAAGAAGGAGAAGAAAGATGCAGGTACATAGGCCACGACCTAACAGAGGAAGAAGAGAACGAATTGATAGCCTTGCTAAGAGAATACAGAGATGTATTTGCTTGGAGTTACAAGGATTTGAAAGGGGTGGACCCTGACATATGCTCACACACTCTCCCCATGACCTCCGATGCCAAACCCTCTAAGCAAAAGCCATACACATACAATGATAATTATGGTGCCAAGATCAAAGAAGAGATAGATCGTCTGGTGGAAGCGGGATTTATCTATGAAATTGAGCACACCGAGTGGGTATCCCCCATTGTAGTGGTGCCCAAGAAGAATGGGAAACTACGTGTATGCATTAACTTGAAGAAGGTTAATGCAGCCACCATTAGAGATAATTATCCGCTTCCTATCACTGAACATCTACTAGAAAGAGTAGCACGAAAGGAAGTGAACAGCTTCCTTGATGGATTTTTGAGCTACAATCAGGTGGCCATTGCTCCAGAAGATCAGCATAAGACAGCTTTTGCCACTGAGTGGGGCATATTTGCCTTCCGGGTAATGTCATTTGGTCTTACCAATGCTCCTGCTACCTTCCAGAGGCTGATGTGCCATGTGTTTAAAGAGTTCTTGAGGAAGAATTTAGAGGTCTATGTTGATGATCTCTGTGCTCATTCTAACATTAGAGATACACATATACCTGAACTCAGGCAACTCTTTGACAAATGTAGAGAATATCAAGTCTGATTGAACCTAGAAAAGTGTGTTTTCATGGTCAGGCAAGGCAAGATTCTAGGACACATAGTGTCAAAGAATGGCATATCCATGGATGAAGAGAAAGAAAGAGCCATAGCAGAGTTACCTAGGCCAAAGAACGTCAAGGAAGTACAAGCTTTCATGGGGCATTGTGGTTATTACTGACGGTGTCGGCGCGAAAGGTACGGTCGGTGGATCAAGCCAACCACCAGAAATACGGCACACGCGGGGTGTCTGTAGCAAACTCAGGCTTATGGAAATAAGGGTTCTAATGACAAAACAATTTAAATTACCTATTTCTATGACTAAAACTAAAGTTTCTCATAAATGTAAATAGTAGCTATGGACCGTAAGGACGAGCGGCCCTGTATCTAGCAACAGCTTCCTGATATGAGATTAAAACTAGTGACTCTTCTGTTACGCGTTCCATAATGGTTTCTTCTACTAGAGTTGTCGGGAAATTTTCAACAGTTGGAATATCGGAATTTTCTTTAGTACTAGTTGATTCAGATGAGACTCTAACTTCATTGCTTTTCGATTCTTCTAAAGACATTAAAACAGATAATAAATTAATCAAATTAGGTTTTGACAAAGATGCTCTTGCTAAAGCTAAAAGATCAATGCTAATACAAGATATATGTCAATATGGCTAGCATATAGATCAAATAAAAACTAAGGGAGATATAAGGTAAAAGGTTTTTTGTCAATCTGTCACTTCACTTCACTTCACTTCACTTCAAGTCAATTCACTTCAATTCACTTCACGTCACTTCACTTCAATTGCTTGTACTCTTCAATGTTTTTGCAAAGAAACATTAGAACATTAGTAATCTAACAAGAAATTAATGAAAAACATAAAACCCATACTTTACATACACCATACACATGCTAACATACTTTCATGCACTTCTAAATACATATAACCATGCACATACATCACTTCTTTTGGAATGCATATACTCATGCAAATGTAGTATTAACATCAACTAACATGCATACACACATTCATTAGCTCATACATATGCATTCATACACATGCTCATGCATTCACTTATATACATATACACCCATACATACTAACCATGCACACACTAATGCACATGCTAAGATGCATATTTTCTAATATACATAAACATTAATTCATGCACATGCTCTAAAGCACTTGCACACTCATGCACATCCATGCTCATGCATACTAACATGAATAGCTACACTTATACACACTTATACTTACACGAAGAGACTAAAATCTAATTGAACTTGTAGAAATACTTATCTAATTATACTTTGCCAAATGCTAATTAAACAATATAATAAACCTTAGTATACCTAATTAAAACAATACATGAATGTTCCTCTCGTTCTCTCTCTCTCTCTCTCTCTCTCTCTCTCTCTCTCTCTCTCTCTCTCTCTCTCTCTCTCTCTCTCTCTCTCTCTCTCTCTCTCTCTCTCTCTCTCTCTCTCTCTCTCTCTCTCTCTCTCTTCTCTCTCTCTCTCTCTCTCTCTCTCTCTCTCTCTCTCTCTCTCTCTCTCTCTCTCTCTCTCTCTCTCTCTCTCTCTCTCTCTCTCCCTGCGTTTCTTTTTCTCTCCTCTGTCTCTCTCTCTCTCTCCTCTCTCTCTCTCTCTCTCTCTCTCTCTCTCTCTCTCTCTCTCTCTCTCTCTCTCTCTCTCTCTCTCTCTCTCTCTCTCTCTCTCTCTCTCTCTCTCTCTCTCTCTCTCTCTCTCTCTCTCTCTCTCTCTCTCTCTCTCTCTCTCTCTCTCTCTCTCTCTCTCTCTCTCTCTCTCTCTCTCTCTCTCTCTCTCTCTCTCTCTCTCTCTCTCTCTCTCTCTCTCTCTCTCTCTCTCTCTCTCTCTCTCTCTCTCTCTCTCTCTCTCTCTCTCTCTCTCTCTCTCTCTCTCTCTCTCTCTCTCTCTCTCTCTCTCTCTCTCTCTCTCTCTCTCTCTCTCTCTCTTCTCTCTCTCTCTCTCTCTCTCTCTCTCTCTCTCTCTCTCTCTCTCTCTCTCTCTCTCTCTCTCTCTCTCTCTCTCTCTCTCTCTCTCTCTCTCTCTCTCTCTCTCTCTCTCTCTCTCTCTCTCTCTCTCTCTCTCTCTCTCTCTCTCTCTTCTTGCGTTTCTTTCTCTCTCCTCTATCTCTCTCTCTCCTTCTCTCTCTCTCTCTCTCTCTCTCTCTCTCTCTCTCTCTCTCTCTCTCTCTCTCTCTCTCTCTCTCTCTCTCTCTCTCTCTCTCTCTCTCTCTCTCTCTCTCTCTCTCTCCTC
The DNA here is from genome assembly GCA_020310875.1 of Ceratopteris richardii. Taxonomy (NCBI): domain Eukaryota; kingdom Viridiplantae; phylum Streptophyta; class Polypodiopsida; order Polypodiales; family Pteridaceae; genus Ceratopteris; species Ceratopteris richardii. The sequence goes on from MU260106.1 coordinate 47,505, forward strand.
TCTCTCTCTCTCTTTCTCTCTCTGTCTCCCTGCGTTCTTTCTCTCTCCTCTGTCTCTCTCTCTCTCCTTCTCTGTCTGCGTGCTGCCGCGCTCAGACAGAGGAGGGGAGGGAGAGAATTTTTCTCTCTCTCTCACACACACAGCTCATACACGCACACATACACACATCACATACACACACACACATCACATCATATACGCGCACATACACACATCACATACACGCAATGCTGCAGGGACCCAGACAAAGCCATGGAATAGGCATGGGCATGCTTCCAGCCGGACAATCAACATTCAGGTAGTAGCATGGGCACATCAAGATCATCATACACAGCAGTACACGATGGATTAATATCCCGAGCACGAGGAGGGTCTATTGAGAAAAAAGAAAAAACAGAAGAAAGTAAAGAGTAGGAGAAAGTACCTGCAAAGAAACATTAGGAGAAACTTGAGCTCAACACACATTTAAATACATACACAAGTCATTTCTAAACCACTCTTTTTAGTTTTAACTTTTAATCTACAACCACACTTTAATCTCCTTACTTTCACCACACTTTCCAGTTTAACTTTTCTACTTTAATTACACTTAATTTCTACTCCTCTCTTTTCATCTTCACTAATTCTCTCCACTCTTTCTCTTAACCAACTTTTTTCACTTTAAGTGCATCTTCTATTGAGACCACTCCTTAAATCTCTTTAGTTACACATCTTATATAAGCCATTCTTTTTCCTAGTACTCATATAGTCCACTAGTTATTTATCCATTTAATTAATCATTTTAATCTAATTAGCCTACATTTCTTATTTAAATAAATCATTTAATTTAAGCTTAGTTTAAGGGTTTAATTAATTAGAACCTTAGTATTTAAATGCACTCATATGCTTAAAATAATTAATAAGAGCATAGTTTATTTTTTTAAATACCTAAATATGTAATTTATATATTAATGGTTTTAAATAACATCTATTTTAACCCTTTACATACAGTAAAACCCTAGAAAACCTACTTGAAACCCATCAGAACCCCATGGAAACCCTTTAAAACCTTCTGAATCCTGTCATTAACTCATTAACACTTAAAAACCCTAATATGAACATATGTTCTTCGTCATTTCTTGTACCTGTAAAACACTTCAAAAGTGGTTAAATCAATCCAAAACAACTGATCAACAGTGATATAAGAGGTTTGAGATCACCAATAAAGTTGTTTTCATTTTCTCTGGTCATCAACGGAAAGGTTGAAATCTTTCTGACATTCACCCCGGCCAATCCTGTGCATCGTCCTCGATGGGCCAAACTTGCAGATCATAGAAGGCAATATCAAATTCTTTTGAAACTTATTCATGACTCAAATTCAAATAGTCTCTATATATAAAAAATGCTTTTATCATTAGTACATCTTCAAATAGCAAAGAAAACTTATAAAATTATGTAAACTTGAATTTAAACCTTTTCGTTCAATGCATGAATTGGAAACAGGTTTTAGAAGGAAACTATAGAAGCCATTTAAATAGTGTTCGTACTAACTCTTCTATAAATCTGTTCATAAGTAAAGCATATGTTATATAAGCCCTCTATCCTCATCTCCTAGCCACTTGCCATTAAGATACAAAAAACTAACTCCCCTCTAGCATACATCCGCCTTATATAGCCCGCTTTTCAATTCAGAAGTGATTTAAATACCACAACTGATTCATTGAAATCATTTGATTTTTCTTTCATCTCTTTTTTCATCATAATTTTTCTTTTTGTCATTTTATTTATTTTATTATTATTTTTTTTTTTTCTTTTTTTTATATGCAGCAACCATTAATGTACTTCTTTTAATTTTTCTTCGCAACTTTTTTGATGAAGGGGAAAGGCTTAACCCCTAATCAGAGCAAAGGATCTAGAGGTAACCTAAAGCGAGAATTATGATCTCTTTAGCTAAATGGGTCAGATTTAAGGAAGCTTACCTATATAAAACAAGTCTACTTCTACTAGGAGTTGCGAGTTAAGGGTTCCTTCAACTATTCATATGACAGCCATAGGTCTCTAATCCCTATCTTTTCTTCAAGCATGTTTCTACTTCAGCGTAAATTCTACTTTTCATAATTTTAAGAGGTTTCTTAACCTATCTGAAGAATGTACAATTCTAATTATGATAATGCATGAACTTTCATAATAAATTAAAACATAAATCAGGTTTAGAACTTTTTCACCTGATCTATATTGACTTCATCTTTAGATCTCTTTAAGTTCATCAAAACTTTTGGCAGAAAATCTTCAATTGCTTTGATCAATTCATCTTCAAAACGTGTAAGCACTCATAAAGTAGAAGCTACAAAACAAGTAATCTTCATGATCATTTATTTTGCAAATAGAAATTCATATATTCTATCAAATTCATCTTCATCATGTCACAAATTTCATCATAAAAAATTCATTTAGTTATAATTGTCATAAATAATGCATTCTTAATTTTAAGAATAGGTTTTTCAACCTATGCAACAAAATTCATAATTTTCACATTAGGTTTTTCAACCTATGTAACAAAGTTCATAAATTTTAGAAAAAATCATAATGTTCATAGTATTTTTAAATTGTATCTTTATAAACGAGCATCATATTTTGATATGAATGAAAAATTCATATCTGGATTATGAAAGTTCCTCTTACTCATTATATGGTATGACAATAAAATCATCATCTGATTGTATCATATTTTCATGTTCTTCATATTAATCATAATCATATTTATATCATGTATATTTCTGTCTTTTAAAAGTATACCATCATAATTACTATAAACAAAATCATTTTGTTCAAAATATTCATCATTTCATTATAATAATGTTCTTCATAATTGTTCATCATAATAGATTTCTTCCTTTTTATGAAAGAAAACAACCATAAGTTCATCATAAATTTAGGAAATGACAAGCATATTGGTCAAACTTAATTGCAAGCCTAATTTCAAACATGTTTTTGTTTATTTTGAAACAAACTTTGTGTTTTCATATTTTAGAATTCTTTTGATTAAACAAATCATAATGTAAACTTAATCATAAGCTTTTAACTAGCTTTTCAAGCATTAAACTTCATAAAACTAAACAAATTAGGTATATGTTTCTCAATCTTTAGGGAAACAGACATATATGCAGCAAGCAATATCAAAATTTAAAACGTTTTAACTTCAATAAACAATTCCATCACAATAAAACTATTCTCTAAAATTGATCTCATTTTTCTTAACTTTAGATGAGTTTTTGGTATCATTTTCAATCTTCCATATGGCTTCTTGTATCCATTTTCCTATATTCTTGTCATATTCTAATTGAATTTGAATACCTTCAGATGTTTGTACTCTTCTTTCATCATATTTCTCTTGGTCACAACCATTGTCATTTTCTATGACTTTAGGTTATGTTTTAACCGCATGTATATCTTTATTTCCATCAATTGATTGTTCATTTTCATTATCTTTTATCCTTTTATCCTCTTCTTTCTTAATCTTTTTCAATGTATCTTGATCCTTAGATGTAGTTTGAATATCAATCTTACTCATAGCTTTAGGTTTAAGAAGGTTTTGATCATTTTCCAAGCATTCACTTTTAGTCACAATCTTGTTCATAGAACGTAATTGACATACATTACTTTTCTCATCATGACTCTTCGGTTGCCACTGTTTTAGACCCTATGCCAGACTTAGAACATGAAAGAATGCAGAAATGTAAACAAATCATACGGGAAGTGCAACACAAAATGGGGGAAGAAGACAATTCTCAAAAAATAGCTGAGGAATCTGAGACAACAAAAACAAGAGGAAATGGGATCAAGGAAGAAAACCCACAAGTAACACTCCAGGTGAATATAGATAAACAGTGCACAATTCTTTATCATATCACATGGGAAGAGTTAATGAAACAAAATCCTCACCTACAGAACCAAATGAAAAAATGGGAAAGAACACCAGAAAGTCCTCACCCACAGCTACAGGAGATGGAAGAGTTGTGGTATATTCCCATTGATAAGATAGGAGGATATTGTGAAGGAGAAGAGGGAAACTCGACCTTAAAAATACAATTTGGTCAAAACCAGGCCAAAGCTATTTTAGATAGTGGATCAGGAGTGGCCATTATGACTAAACAAACTTGGGAGAAATGGGGAAAAAATGAATTATTACCCACAAAAATGAGATTGCAGCTTGTAGATGGACACATAGAAAAACCCCTAGGAATATGGGAAAAAGTGATTGTGGACATATGTGGTATAGAGATAGAACATACCTTTGCTATAGTTGAATTTCCACAATCCACTTCATATGAAATTATCCTACGAAGACCATTCATGAGACAAATGCAAATTGTGCAAGATTGGGGTAATGATTGCTTATATCTACAGAGTAAAGGAAGAATAACCAAAGTAAATCTAAGAAATGGGCACTACTGTGACATATCTCCACAAGAATGGTATAAAATTCATCAGAATCAAGAGTTGAGTGAGGAATCAAAAATAGAAGACCAGGATGAAACTGAATCATCAGTTTGGAAGTGCAATATGATAAGAAATCTTACCAATAGGAAAAGAAGATAAAGAAGAGAGGATTGTGTGGAAGATAGGAAGTTACAAGATGAGAACTATGTACCTCAACAATTCAAGGATGAGGAATTTGAGCCTTATGGGTGGAATCAAATCTTGGCTACCATAGATCTAGCCAGTGATGAGTATGTAGGAGTGGAATTTCAAAATGAGGAAGGATATGATGTTTTTCACATTGGAATACAAATGATAAAGGTATCCAAAACAGAAGAAGACATAGAAGAAGGGAAGATATTAGAAAGAGGGAAGACACAATTTTTAGAAGAAGTAAAAGCTGAAGATGCAATAAAGGATAAAATTTCAGGCAAGTACAAGAAAAACAAACACAAAGAATTAGAAGAAACTCAGGAAAATGAGAAGAGGACAAGGGAAACGAACAAAGATCAGCAGTTTGATGTGCCAGAAAATTTCAAGACTTATGAAGTAGAAAACAGACTACTTCTCAAGAGGAAACCAAAGAGAGAAAAGAAGAGAGGAGAGGCTTATGGTAATGAGGAGGAAACCAAAAAGATCATGATCACTCAGGAGGAGGGAGAAGAAAGACACATTGTAGTGGCTGATGACATGACAACTCAGGAAGAGGAGGCACTAAGAAACTTGGCAAGAAATTATAGGGATGTATTTGCTTATAGCTACAAGGATTTGAAAGGTATTGATCCTAAAATCTGTGAGCATAAGATTCCTATCACACCTGAAGCAAAACCTAGTAAACAGAGACATTACACATTTAATGATAAATACTCGGCTAAAATCAAGGAAGAAATTGACAAGCTATTAGCTGCAAATTTCATCTATGAAATTGAGTATACATAATGGATATCTCCTATAGTTGTGGTACCAAAAAAGAATGGGAAACTTAGGGTTTGCATTAACTTGAAAAAGGTAAATGCAACAACTATAAGAGATAATTATCCATTGCCTATAACAGATCATCTTCTAGAAAGAGTTGCAGGGAAGGAGGTTTATAGTTTTTTAGATGGTTTCTCAGGATACAACCACGTTCCTATAGCATTGGAAGACCAACATAAAACTGCCTTCTCCATAGAATGGGGAATTTATGCCTTTAGGGTTATGCCCTTTGGGTTAACCAATGCTCCAGCAACTTTTCAAAGGTTGATGTGTCATATCTTCAAAGAGTTCTTGAGAAAGGTAATGGAAATCTATGTAGATGATCTTTGTACTTTTTCATTAAAAAGACAAGATCACTTGCAAGATTTAGAAAACATATTCAGGAAATGTAGAACCTACAGAGTATGTCTAAATCCAGAGAAATGTGTATTCTTTGTAAGACAAGGAAGAATGCTAGGACATATAGTCTCAAAAAATGGAATTTCAACTGATGAGAAGAAAATAAAGGCCATAATAGAGCTTCCAAGACCAACAAGTGTAAAGGAACTTCAAACTTTCATGGGACATTGTGGGTACTATAGGAAATTTGTACACAAATTTTGCTGACATAGCCAAACCCTTATATGCCCTAATTACAAAGTTTGAGTGGACTAAGGAGTGTGACCAAACCTTTGAAATTTTGAAAACTTGTTTAGTAACAGCCCCAATTCTGAAAACACCTCAATGGGATAAAATTTTTCATGTCCATGTGGATGCCTCAAATTATGCTTTGGGATGTGTGTTAGCACAACCAATAGAAGGAAGCAAGCTAGATTTTCCAGTGGCCTATGCTAGTAGACAATTGAATCTAGCAGAGAAAAATTACACCACCACTGAAAGAGAGGGGTTGGGCATGGTATTTGTTGTAAAAAAGTACAGACATTACCTATTGGCCAACAAGTTTAAGTTCTTTGTAGACCATCAAGCTTTGTTATATTTGGTAAATAAACCTTGTTACACAGGGAGAATAGTCAGATGGTTTCTTTTGCTCATGGAATTTGAGTTTGAAGTGGTGGTCAGGCAAGGGAAAACACACTTGAGAGCAGATCATTTGTCTCGAATTCAGTCTAAAGAACCCATAGTTACCCTAAGTAATCTCAATAGGATGGGGGTACATTGGCCTAATAAGACTCTAGATGTAGCAAAATACATTGCTAATTGCAGGAAGTGCCAAACATTGCAAGATACAGAATTCATAACTCTATATTGGTTTCAGAAAAATCCAGATTGGAGTGAAAATATCATTGAAGAATTGAAAAGAAAAAAGAAAGGAAAACAAGTGGTAGCTGGTGCAGATTCAAAAAATCTACAAGTAATCTTTGAAGAATATCAATTAATAGGAGAATAGTTATACAACAGAGGAATGGATGGATACCTAAGAATTTGTGTTCCTGAGAATAAATATATGGAAATGTTGGAAATGGCACACTCTGGAGTGGCAGGAGGACACTTTTCAAGTGACAGAACTGCTAAACTCATTTTATATTCTGGTTTTTGGTGGCCAACATTATTTCCTGATGCAAGAACCTATGTAAGAAGGTGTGATGTCTGTCAGAGGGTGAGTCAACCAAATAGAAGAAATGATATGCCATTGGTTCCATTAATATCAGCCAGAGCTTTTACTAAATGGGGGTTGGATTTCATTGGACCTATACATCCTCCAGCAAAACAATCCCATGCAGAATACATCATAGTGGCTACAGACTACCTGACAAAGTGGGTTGAGGCCAAAGCCACAAGAAGGAATGATGCTCATATTACTGCCAGATTCCTATATGAAAACATTATCACCAGATTTGGACTTCCAATTGAACTAGTAAGTGATAGGGGGACACATTTTATAAATCAAATTATAGAAAACATCACTGAATATTTCCTGATCAATCATAGAAAGTCAGCCCCATATCACCCACAAGCCAATGGGTTAGCAGAAAGTACTAATAAAATACTTTGTACTGTACTATCAAAACTAGTGAACACAAACAGGAATGATTGGGATCTACAACTTAGTCATGTCTTATGGGCTTATAGAGTGGCTTATAAAAATGCAATAGGAAACACACCATTCAATCTAGTATATGGACAAAATGCAGTTTTACCTATGGAATTCCTTATCCCAACATTAAAAGTAGGAAGTCACTACAATTGGACTTGACATGAACTATCAGAGAGAATAATAGAATTGGAAAAATTGGGAGCATCTAGACTCCAAGCCATTATGAGTTTATATGTGGACAAGAAAAGGCAAAAAGCTTATCATGATGTTCACATAAAAGAAAAAGACCTACAGGTAGGAGATCTAGTGTTGGCTTACACAGTGAAAGAACATCAGAAAAAGTTCTAGAAAAAAGGGCATGGACCATATATTATACATCAGATAAGCAAGAGTGGAGCCATTCAACTAGCTAACATAGATGGAGAAATCATGCCAAACTTCATAAGTGGATGTAGAGTTAAGAGGTATGATTGCCAATTAACTGTTGAGGAATGGAGAAGATTACAACAAGCACAAAACAGCAAAAGAGAAGAGGAAGACATTAGAAAAGAAGCTCAACAGGAAGCTATGGAAAGGATAAGAAAAATCAAAGAGCTTAGGGAAGTTTGTCTATGTGAAACTCCTCTCAAAAAAGAACATGTCACTGTGATGATGATGAATTTTCAAAATGAAAACATTAGGGTTTTAATAGATTCTGGAGCACAGGTAAATCTGATTAGTTCAGCTTTTAGTAAATAAATTCAACATAAGAACTAAAAGTAGAACCCTAATCAAAACTTTGGAAGGACAAATAGTACAAAGCATCTCTTCATTGTCTATTGAAGTAAAGTTCAATGAGGAATATATGAAAATAGATTGTGAAGAATGGCCAGATCATTTGATGACTGAAAAAGTGATTTTAGGACAACCATGGCTCCAGCAAGGTAAAGTGATCTTGGAATTTGAAAAAATGAAGCTTAAATTGAACATAAATGACAAAAGGTTTTTAATATTTTTATTGAGTAATGAAAAACAGGAAATGCAATCAGATGTTCATGACATACGTTTGGAAGGATCCACTTTTGCATTTGAAGATACACAGACATTACCAATACAAATGTTTAATGGTCAAGCTTCATGTAATCAAAATCAGCAAAAGATTGGAAGCACAAAAAAGGGTGGAGAGAAAGGAAGAAGATGGCAATCATGGCATTGTCCAAGGAATCAAAGCATCAGAAGAAGAAGCACATGGAATTGAAGTCTGGAGGAGGTCTGCTCATCAAAACAGAAACCAAGGACAAAATGGATATGGAGACCAAAAACTCCTACAAAATGTCTATCCCAAGGGAATGGTTGTTGGTCTGAAACCAGAGCAAATGGAGTCAGGAAGTATCGGGTTAAAAAATCAGAATTGTTCCAGTGGAAAAAAGATCATCCAGATTTTATCTGCATTTAGAAAATCATAACATGTCGGGAAAAAAAAAGAAGAAAAAAAATTATGAAACAATATACATTTGACCTAATTTTCTTTTCAAGAAAGGGAATTAGGAGGGGAAGAAAAGATATAAATTAAAAAAAAAAAAAAAAAAACATTGAGAAAAATTTGAAAAACATTGAGAAAAAGTTGAGAAACATGGAGAAAAATTTGAGAAAAATAAATTTGTTTGATTTCCTGTTTTACAAAAATTATATAAGCACAAAGCAAGATCTAGGTAGAAGAGTAGTAGAGGTCTATTTATTTTGTATTAATTAATTCTTTGTTTCTATCATTTAATAAATACTTTGTTTCTCCGAAAGAGTGGATAGGAACAGGGACTGCACTAGACATCTTGCTACACTTGTATTGATCACTTTTTGAGTTTTTTTTTTTTTTGAAGAAACAGAATTTACCATGGATTTTATGTTCATTTTTATGTCATGACAATCTCAGAATAGGTATTACTCTTTCATTTCGTGTAACTTATGTGGGTAGAGTTTCTTTGTGTATTTTATTTTCCTCAGAATGGTGAATGCAAAGGAATTACCAATTCATGACTTCAAGGAAAAATCAGTCACACTGTCAAGAGGCCATTGGTTTCTAGATAGTGAAGCGGTGGAAGAAAAGGTGGACCTAGAGTCAGATGAAGAGTCAGAAATTCCAGAAGCTGAGAAGGTGGTGAAGGAACTCAAGGAGACCCTAAGCATAATTGGTCAACACATATTCACAGTGGGGGTAGGAGGATATAAGTATACAATGTTGTGTCAAGAATTCTACAGGTTCCAAAGAGTTGCTGTCAACATGAAAAGATGGAAGGCAGTAGGGTTGCACAAATTATTGGAGGAACCTATCTTTTTCATTGACTTTGAGAGAGTAGCACAAGTAATGAGCAGTTTAATGGAGATAGGAAGAGGGAATGATGCCTATTTCAGGTGCAAAGTCAAGAACAAAGAGAATCAGGAGGTGGGTATTACCATCCAAGCAGAACACATTAGAGCAGCATTACAAGCATAAGGAAACTTATACAAGGTATGCAAAATTCACGGACTTTAAAGGAAGAGAGAATGAGGAATATGCCACAAGAATGTTTTTGTAGTATTTTTGCTTTCCGAAACTACCAAGGTACACCATGCCACATAAGTCAGTGACATTATTGATGTTCAACAACAAGGATAGAACCAAACCCTTTGGAGTAATGGATGTCACACCATACATCCATGAACAACTGAAAGAAGCAGCAAAGCACTGGCAACATAAGAAATTTATGAACGGAGCCCAATTTTTGACAAGAATCATTTATCATATCCTAGGGATGGAAGATCAGTTGAAACTGGCCCCAGAGGCACAATATTTTAGAAGCTTGATGTCAGGAATCAAGAGCCCTCCAAGGAAAATGGCTGAGAAGGAAATAGAAGGACAGACCCGTATGAGGGGAACAGGAATGAAAAGGAAGATGATATCTAAGGAAGTGATTCCTGTAAAGAAAAGGAGGTTGGATCCAAGGAAGGTGGAACTAGAGATGGAGGAAGCTACCAAAGAAGAGCATGAAGAGGCACAAAAGCAGGTTCAATCCTCAAAAGAACCTCATCCACCCCAGACCAGCAAAGAACAACTGTACACATATTTAACCCAAGGAAATAACAAAAGGGCTATGTATGAGGCTCAATATCAGAAAATGCTGGAAGATTACTCATGCAAGTCTACAGATTGGGTACAGGAGGAGGTGGAGCATTATGAAAAACTTCATGATCAAATGATGATAGCAGAAACAGAAGAAGTGTTTTTTAAAAAAGAAGTTGAGTTACTAGCCTACTTCAAGGAATTGCAAGGACCTCCAGAAACCAGAACTACTATTGTAGTAAAGAAAAAGATTCCTAAGAAAACAGTGCAAAGAAAGAAGCTGACCAGGAAGGCAAAGGGAAAATCAGTTGCTGAAACTGTACCCATAAAAGAAATGGAGGAAGTAATAGTGGAGGAAACACAGAAGCCATCTACTGTGGAAGAAGCCTCAAGACTCCCAGAACCAGAAAAAGGAGGACCATCACATTTTTCCTCTGACTCTGAAAGTGATATTGAGAGCTTCCTATTAAAGAGTTTAAATTTTTCAATACCAAATACTCCTAATGTAGTTACACAGGTATCTGAAAAGTAGAAAACACCAGAAGAATTCAAGATGAAGTCTCATGAGAAGCAGATTCAGGAACAAGCAGGAAGACAGATTAGTTCTGAAGATGAAAGAAGATAAATGAGGGGAAAGGCAGTTATGACAGAAAAAGAAAGAGAAATAAGGGAAGAAGTTAGTTGTGGACTAGTGCATACGGGGATGAAATCCATATGGACAAAACCCTCACAAACCTACTTCAAACTAAAAGAGAGCATTGCAGAAATAGCCAAAAAGGCACAGATAAGCAGTTCAGGCATAAATCAGGAAGGTGTAGATCAGTATCTAATTCAGGAAGAAGAAGGAATAGTAGTAAAAAGCAATATTCAGGAAGTCTGAGGGGGAGTGGTAGAAAAGGAAATCATTCAAAGTATAAAAGATGTATTGTATGACTTGAAAACCAAGGAAGAATTTACAACCAATATGGGTCAAGAACAAGAAGGAGTGATGGATTTGATGGACATGGAGGATCAGGAAGAAGAACACAAAGAAGAAAGGGGAAATGATCAGGTCCAAAGTGTTGAGGAAACTGAATCAGTGCTAGCCAAGGCAGAGGAAGGACACCTCTCTGAAGAGAAGCAACAGGTGATGGAGAAGGAAATAAAGCTGACATTAGAAGTTGTTGAACAAAAGAAGTTGGATGCTCAGATCTTGGAACATGAAGAAGACACAGTAGAACCTGAAACCTTGGAAACCCATCCAAGCAATGAAGAAAATCAAGTCAAGAGCTTAGAATATGAGGAAGTAGAGGAAGAGGAGGACGAATGGAAAGAAGATAAACAATTAGAAGTTAAGAAAATGAAAATAGAAGGGGGATTGGAAAGAATACCAAAAAATATAAGATCAGCATGTCAAATCATTATGGATAACATTGAACAATTCAGACCTTCAAGCCGAAACATGATTATTTCACGGCTGGTAGCAGAATCCGAATTCGAGAAAGGCAGTATGATTATTAAAGAGCACAAAAGGGAGAAGGAGCAAATGTCAGAACAACTGAGACAGGTGCAGGAGAAAAATGAAGAGTTTACAAACAAAATAATTGCTTTGGAAGAGTTAGAAGTGCAGAAGCAGAATAAGATCCAATATCTGGAAGAAAAGTGTGTCAAATTAACAGAACAGAATACTAAGTTGGAAATGGAGTTGAGAAAGATTGAAGGAAGATATAGAACTCTGCAAACCTCTTATCAGATTTTGACCAAAGCAAATGAAGAAATCGACAAGCTATTATTGGAAGAAGGGCAGTTCAAAGAGGAAAGTCAGACAGTTCAGATGACAGAGGTTGAAAAGGAAGGATTACACACAGAGATTAAGAGGCTACAAATGGAATTGAAAGAAGCCAAGGAACTCGAAAAGCAGGCTAGTATACATGCTGCTACATCAATGAGAGGCTACAACAAGTTGCACTTGGATATGGAAAAGGAAAGAAGTGATTGGCAGACAAGGAGGGAAAAAGAACAAAATGAATGGAAACAAGAAAGAGATTTATGGGCAAAACAGAATGGAAGTCTGATGATGACAATAGAGGAATTACAGAAAAAATTGGATAAGCCACAGGCTCAGGAAGAAATGCATGTGGAAACCACTTATGCAGAAGACTATGGGGTAGAACATAACGATGGAGTACAACGTGACAGTGAACCAGCTGATTAAAGATTAGAAGGAGAATATTCAGAAGATTTTGTAAATAAGTTGCTGACAAATAGAGATTCCAGAATGGAGTTTATTAGGAAAATGCATGATGAATATGAAGAACAAATTGTCACATTTGCATTAAATAAAGGAATCAATCCAGATCAGCATCATTGGGCCGTAGATAGATTGGGTATACCATTATGTATGATTTTGGAGAGTATTAGGAATTACTAGTTGGCCAAAGTTGGGCTACCTCCAAACAAATATCTTGAGCATGAAGAGGATATCAATGTGACTAAAGAATTATTCGAAAGGCCCAATCCAAAATGGAGGAACAGATGGTTGGATGCCAACAAGGAATGTAGGAAAATTTGGAAGGAGGCACCTCTTCATCTAAAGATCAATCCAGCTTACTGTCCAGTGGCAAGAAGAAGAGAGTGGACAATTTTTTGGGAAAGATGAAGAGAAGGTCAAATCCCGCGTAAGTGGTTAAATTTCCCAAAAATAGCAGGTCCAAAGGCAGGCACATGGCCCACAAAAAATTACATGGTGAACACAGCTGAGTCCGTCATATCTACATCTAAAGATGTAAATGACCCTGCATGCATTCTACTTATCAGAATTATGAGATTAATTTTGGCCTGTATAGAAACATACACCGACACGGATATCAAAGTTTTAAATTTCATTGGTTTCAATTCTCCAATAGACGCATTATTATTTGATCTAAGCAAAACACCTGATAGAATCTGCTTAATGGCATATTATAGCAGAGTGATATTTTTGGGAAGTCATTACCTACAAATTTTTGAAGATGCCTTTGATTATGGGTTTTCTGAAAGAGAATCTGAGATATTTGGAAACTTGTCAGTGGTTACTAAGTCCAGACTTACAGCATATGAAGCTGCCTACATGGAGTATTTGAAGAAGGACGTCATTGATAAACCAGAAGCTGCAGTTCAGTGGAGAAAGGCCTTATTTGAAATGGTCAATAATTTGAATATTACAAAAAGAAAAAGTCATGATTTGCTGTCACAAGTATATCAAAGAAAGAAAAAGTGAAGAAAAAGCTATCAGTACAGAGGAGCAAGAAAGTCTTTTGTCAGGAGCCAAAAGGATTAGGAGGGGAAGAATGTTGGAAGATATGATTTTGGAGAAAAACAGTTGTAAAATGACAAAAATTTGTAAAAATATTTATGCCATTGTTGTAAAAATAAGGAAGAGTCTTCCTTATGTAGGATAGAATCTTGTATAATTATTATAGAATTTTTGGAGACTCCTAGATAGCATATTTTTAGAGAAATAGAGAAAAGGACCAAAATTCAAGTGTGAAAAGGGACACTTGAAAATTTATATAAGATAATTTCCTCTATTATGAGGGGGTTGGTTAATCATTTGTCTAGATGCTATCAAAGTGAATAGAGAAGCAGTTTTCTGCAGAAATTGTGTTTTCTCCTCTTTTGTGTGGTTTCTTTGATTTGTGAGTTCAATTCTTGTGTATCCATGGGGATTTGTGAGCTTTCATTGTGTGAATCTGATGAATGTGTATGAAGAGAATAGTATACAGATATGTTGAGTGATGATTTGATAAGAAATGGTACTGGAAGATGAAAATCGCCTATTTACACAGAATCGCGATTGTCTCGTCTGACTGATGTAGGTGATATTTTTGAATTTTGACTTCATGATTGTGTTCTGCTGGTAAAATAGCATGCAATAGACACCAAGAATGTGGCAAATGGTGGAGATTTGCTCAAGTTAAGCCAAACCCTAGAAATTTCTCTTCATCTTCACTATTCTCAGAAATCCAGCCATTCTTCTCTCATTTCTGGGATTCTATCATCAAGAAGGGGTTGTGGTCTTATCAATACTTCTAGGATTGACAAAATAAAGATGTATTGTTGATACTTCATGCTAAAATGATTGGAGAGGACAACTCCAAACAGTGGTCCTCTATTCCATCCTCCATATCTTCTTCTATCAAATGTTTGTAGTTGAGTATGATCATGAGTTAGCAATGGATAATCTTGAACCATTTCAATTTGTAAACTAGGAGGTAGAGGATTTAGAGAAACCTGTACTTGTAATCAATGAACAGAAAGTACCTGACATGTACGAGGTATACTACCATTATTAGTGGGAGAATTTTCATCATCATCGAGAGAGAATATTCTTGTATATGGAGGATGACTTGATTTTGTATATTATTTTCAAAGAAAATAATGACATTAATGGGATGTTGCTTATGTGATGTTGGGTGGAAATAGCATCACATAAGTGATGCTACCCCTTTTTTTAATGGGGGCATCTCAATGCCACATGCACATATTCTGCACCCAAATGCATGTTCAGGCTACACACATACACATACCAAAACCACACATGGACGTGCATTCACACTACATATACACATGCATTCTAGCCACAAATACACATGCATTCTGTCAATAGCCACACAAACACATGCTTTCAAGCAATAGGTGCACATACACATACATTTCAAGTTCCAAAAAACAGCCACATTCATGGACATGCACATTCCTACATGCCTACACATACACTCTTACATACATGTGCACATATTTAAGAAACATAATATCAACAATGACACATACATGTATGCATACTAACAGCCACACACACATACGTACCAAAAACCATACACATATATGCATGGATTTTCACACACATGCATGCATTTTCATACACACCTAGAAATTGCACACATAGACATACACACACATATCTTTTGCACACACACACATACATGATGCACACACATAGACATGCAAAAGAATCCAGACTCGATGATGCACACATACAAATTTCAACAACAACCACATGTGTACATACATACATACATACATAAACTTACATTCCAACAACAACCACACACATGTGCATACAAATACATACACATGCAAGCATGTACATGCATACACACACATTTCACATCCCCAAAACATTGCCAAGAGACAATCAATCATCAAAATCTTTACTTGAAGAAATCATTTCTCTCTTTGCTCTTTAAGCTCATACGTCAAGGGACATCCCATGCATGTCAACATTTCTTCATCAACGGCTTTCTTTTTCCTACAAACTATGGCTACCAAATCTTCAACAACCATCTAGCCCTCATCCCTTCTCCTCCTTCCTAAGAACCTCCCATAGAGCCCTTGTTGTTTGGATGCCGATAGATTTATCTCCTTCATGCCTATGCTCTACTCTATGAATCAGGTTCCATGGATTTGATCTAGGAAGATTGATGACACAAGCTGTTCATGTCCTCCATCCTTGAAGGATGTCAAGGAAACTTGGCAAGCTAGTGAAGACAATCATGAAGAAGAAAATTACCATTATCTTAAATTAGAATTCAAATGAATAACCAAATTCTCTCCCACTAGCTTTGATTGCCCTTCTTCATACACACACACACATACATACATACATACATACATACATACATACATACATACATACATACATACATACATACATACATATATACATACACACACACACACACACACACATATATATATATATATATATATATATATATATATATATATATATATATATATATATATATATATATATATATATATATATATATATATATGTATGTATGTGTGTGTGTGTGTCTATATATATGTATGTATGTATATATATATATATATATATATATATATATATATATATATATATATATATATATATATATATATATATATATATATATATATATATATATATATATATATATATATATATATATATATATATATATACGAACTTATATGCCTTTGGCACATATATTTCTCTTTGTTTCCTTCTATATCATTCTCTTGTGTGCTTCTTATGCATGCACTATAGCTCTTTCTTTTATAACATAGTTGCTTTTTCTCTTTTTCAATTGCTTTGACTCTCTCACATGAAGTGACTAGGGTATTATGATCCATTTTGGGAATGCTCCTTTCTTCCTCTATTTAAAGGACTTTGGATATACCTCCTATGTCCCTAAGTTGTTCCTCTTTCTTATGGCTAGCCATCACCTATCCACAATGCACTCCAGCTCGTATCTATCTTTTTTCCTTCAATGAAGCACCACACCCTCATATGTGATTTTTTGGACAAAAAGAGACATCCATGGTACTAGTACTTCCACATGCGTTCTCGATATTTCCCTCTTATGTTCTAGTTTCTCCCACTATCTCCACGAAGGCTTCTTAATTCTTTTTTTTTTTACCCCACCATCCTAGAGCACTTGCCTCAACAAAATAGCCATTTCTCACCATCACTACAATACAAAATCCATATTTCTTAATAGCTTTGAATGTGGATTCATTTGTTGCTTTTCTCCCTTTTGGCCATGACCATGAATAAGAATCCTCCACTCTTTGCACTGAAAGGAAAAGATAGCCTACAAAATGCATCCCAACTTGGAACTCCTCAAGTTTGTAAAGGAATTCTCTAGAACATGCATCAACAACATTTAAAAACCAATCACCCATTGATGTGCACCCCCATTCTCTTCTTCTCTCCACGTTTTTTTCTTTCATGGATGTGTGCTTTCTCCTCTCCTACAAAATTAGGTGTGTAGTTTTTCCCCTGAACGCCTTATCCCTAGAGTTTCTAGCTCCTCTCCTTGTGTGTTGTTCGTAGGTTTTGTGGAAGCTTGCCTTCAGATGCTCTTCATTCGGGGCTGTTCATCTTCTTTAATGTAACTAGAGAATCATCTTTCTTTGTGCACCATGAGATCAAAGATGATCCTCCTCTACTCTCAATGTCTACTCACTCCCAAACTTTTATGGTTGATGTACCTCTCTCATTCCCACTTGTCTGCTAGATATGCTCAATATTCCATCCTCAAGTGACCACAAATGATCCATGATGCTCTAAGTTGTAAGGCCCCCATTATGAGGAGAAGCCATTGTGAGAGCCTGAATATTTGCGGAACCCTAATTTCTAAGTTAGATGAGGTCTATGTGTGACCATTGATGCTTATAGATGATCTTTGTGAGCCTATCCATTAGGTTAGGTGGGGCATAAACTTCCGGTCCATTGGGTCTCCATTCAAGGCAAAAGTACAAGCCTTGTGGCATCATGCGGTTTCCACATAGAACCTTAATGCGGAGAGTGCAAAGGGGGGCTTGCCCCCTTCTATGGGGTCTGCAATCCCTATCCTCTCAAGCCCATGGGCCAAGGCAGTAGGATTTCTGGTCATGTAGATATTGTCAGATTGTATATTTTGCCGACTATTGTGTATCTCATGACTGTGTTTATCTATACCAACTCCCCTTGTAAAAGCTATATAAGCACGGCCCAGGTTGAGCTTTAGATAGCATTCTGCACTAGTAAGCCCTTCATCTAGAGTCTGTCTAGATCACCATCTAAGCTCCACATTGGGAACGCATGGGTATACAACACCATCATTGTAATTGCATTATGCTCAAAAATCTGAGAACTTGAGTTCTCTATCTCTTAATCTACATTTTTCTCTCAACTCTATTTACAGGTCTATTCTACTGTGCTGTTATTTTCTTACATGGTATTAGAGCTTAGGAGGCTCTGAATGGTGGAGAAGCAAAAATGGAGAATTTGCAAAGATCTCAATGACAAAAGAGAGAAGATGTCAATTGGTATGTCATCATCTACAACGAGGTGATCACCATTCAAAGAACAAGGCATGTAAGCTGAAGAAGGCATTATATGGGCTAAAACAAGCCCCTAAAGCAGTGGTTTGAGGCTCCCCATTCAGAGAACAAGGCATGTAACCTGAAGAAGGCATTATATGAGCTAAGACAAGCCCCTAAAGCATGGTACCAATGGACAAATAAGTATCTCTTAGATCTAGGTTGCAAAAGATGTGCTTCTGATGCTAACTTGAACGATGTGAAGTTAACCACATAGCTAACCACTAAGAGTGAAGGTACGAAACGAAAGAAGAGAGAAGTCCCACGAGAAGAGGAAGAATCTTTATTTGAGGTCCCTAAAAATTTTAACAAGTATGAGGTAGAGGAAAAGAAATTCATGATCAGAATGCCTAAATTAGAAGCACTCACATGAGTGGCCTATGAGAACAAAGAGAGAACCAAGAATATTGTTGTGGCCATAGAAGAAGGTGAAGAAAGATGCACATATATCCAGTGTGACTATTCTTAAGAAGAAGAAGAAGAGTTGATTGCATTACTAAGAGAATATTGTTGGTGTAGAAGAATCATAAATTGGTGATTATGAAGATCAATGACGTGAATCAAAGTGGTGATAAAGACCAAGAAGAGTTGGAAGAATCATAAATAAAATCTTGAAACATGGAGGTGTATATATTGAATTGAGAAAGTTCAAATTAGTATACCATAGTTAGGAAATCAATAATACAAGAAAAAGACATTAGAATATTCGTGATTCACTTATGAATTCATGGCTATATAGGTTAATTAAGCCATTAGAAAATAATAGATCTAACTTTCGTTAAGGTAATATATGTGTTGAGGGAATCATGTAGAATAAGAGCCGAGTCTACTATACATTTCTCTTAGGATGATTAGGTGGATCATAAACCTTTCTTACAAATCTAATTTGATAGTAAACCAAATTATGGTTAAAGTTTTGTTTCCTAATTTCTTTCATCATGAGCATATGATTCATAAGAACATTCACATGTCAAGTTCAGAAAGTGAAAACCCAGACTCTGCAAATTTTGTCAATCAGTGTTTGGATTCAATCTCAATCACGCATGTACTTTTTTACGTGTTTAAGAATCCAAAATCTAAGTTGAGATATAAGGATTATACCTCTAAAAGCATTTTATAAAATGGGCTACATTTTATGAGAAATCTACATTAGAAGTAGCCTATGCTAGAGTCACCATTTTTGTAGCAAAGCTTCATACATATCTTTGATCTTAATGATCAAATTGAATTTTGATAGGTTTTATGAAACATCTATTGAACTTCATGAGTGTGAATGGATCATACAACAATTTGTATGTAATGTAAAGTATCAAATCTTATTAGATTTACATGTAATGAAGCAATAATTTGCAGTAGACTTTCTAAAGAAGAAAAAGATTTTAATTTGAAGAAGATGACTATAATCAATTCCATAAGTGCAAAGATTTGAAGAATGTTTGTGAAGTCTGATCTATAGTTGAGATAGATTTGTCATTAAAGCAAGATAGATGTGACATTGGAGATCATAATCATCTCCAATAGTGGTATTAGAGTAGAAGGATCAGATTAAGTCCAAAGAGAAGAAGAAGAAGAAGAAGAAGAAGAAGAAGTTTTGATAGTTGCATATTTTCATATGCGAGTTGAAAGAAGTATCTAGAAGTTAAATTTTTGCAAAAGATCTTTACAAGGACACAAAGGAAGTTTGAAACGATTAGAAGAAGTGAAGAATCGCATTGAAAAGGTACATTTCATAACTATAGCATATGAATTTGTTAACACAAGTAGCAAGAACATGGGAGAAAGAGATAGACAAACAATAGAGAGAGCTATCTAGCATGGTCTATGAGGATGGAAGCTATGTTATGAGAAAGGATTTGATGGCATACATCATAGGAGAAGAAGAGAAACCAAAATCTAAGGATTCTAGTCTTCCAACTAGGGAAGAGCTTGTAGAATTGAAGAACCGGATGAAGAAATATGATCAAGTTAGAAGCATTATTCACATGGCTATCAATGATTATCTCTTACCACATTTAAGATGACTAGAGAGTGCAACTTGAATATGGAATGCCTTGGAAGAACATTTCCAAAACACAACCAAAGTAAGGAAGGCTTCACTATGGGATGATTTTACAACTTTCAAAAAGAAAGTTTCACGCTCAATTTCTGATTATGTGGTAAGGATGAAGGAAATTGTAGATAGCTAAGGCACAATTGATGAAAGTTAAGAGTATAAATCTCCCATCCTACACATCAAGGCCATTGAGAGGCTTGATATGCTTTGTCTTTGCATTCTCTCAAATAAGAAAAAAGGTTCCATTTTCAAATTCTGTATATTGAGTATAACCAAAACCTAGTTTTGCATATGATCCACCTTCTCTCTCTGCCTCTCTCTCTCTCTCTCCCTCTTTGTATACACCAACTCTACTCTGTCTACCTATATCTATCTCTCTTTTTTTCCTTCCTTCTCTCTCTCTCTCTCTCTCTCTCTCTCTCTCTCTCTCTCTCTCTCTCTCTCTCTCTCTCTCTCTCTCTCTCTCTCTCTCTCTCTCTCTCTCTCTCTCTCTCTCTCTCTCTCTCTCGGGTCCATATCTGAGTGCATCACCATATCTGCTGTGGAGAATCTCTCTCTGTCTCTCTGTCTCTATCTCTCTCTATCTCTATGATGCAGCACCCTTATTTCTCCATGCATGATGAGGTCTCAACACCCATCTTGGCTCTCTCTCTCTCTCTCTCTCTCTCTCTCTCTCTCTCTCTCTCTCTCTCTCTCTCTCTCTCTCTCTCTCTCTCTCTCTCTCTCTCTCTCTCTCTCTCTCTCTCTCTCTCTCTCTCTCTCTCTCTCTCTCTCTCTCTCTCTCTCTCCATATCTATCTCTCTCTCCATCATGCGATCTCTTTGAACAACGCTCCTCCTCTGTTGTTGATCATCTCTCTCTCTCTCTCTCAATCGATCTCCACTCTATTTCAACATTTCTCCTTTGAATCTATAGCGCAGCTATAGAATCCTCTCTATGCTGACTCTGTAGCCATCCATGGCTTTCTCTCTCTCCTTTTTGTCTACCTCGATCTCTCTTTGAGAGTCGATCTTCTCTGCTCTCATTGATCTCTACGGGAGTTTTTACCCACCTACTTAGCGCTTCCTTCTCTCTCTCTCTCAACCCTCTCTTTTGATCTCTCTTAGCTTCGGCTTCATCTATTCATCGAGTGCCTTCTCTCTCTCTCTTTCTATATATATATATATATATATATATATATATATATATATATATATATATATATATATATATATATATATATATATATATATATATATATATATATATATATATATATATATATATATATATATATATATATATATATATATATATATATAGAGAGAGAGAGAGAGAGAGAGAGAGAGAGAAGGCACAGGCTTCAGCTTCATCTATTCATCCTGTGCCTTCTCTCTCTCTCTACACACATACACACACACACACACACACACACACACACACACACACACATATATATATATATATATATATATATATATATATATATATATATATATATATATATATATATATATATATATATATATATATATATATATATATCATGTTTTTTGTTTTGCAACACCATTCTCATCTTCCTTTTTCTTCTACTTTCTCCAAATTGAACTCTACATGTTTGTTTAGCTGCTTGCCCAGGCCTCCCTCCTCTCTTTCACACACACAATTACCAAGCTCAATTAGATGAATATCTATGCTTTCTCCAAGCTTGTCCATACTGAGTTATGCAACATTCAATCGCAAGAGAACACAAACACGGAGCTTAAATTGTATTCTACATAGCTTGTATTGAGCTGTACACAAAAAATGAGAGGAGAGGAAAAATAACTCTTTGAACCTTGACTCTCGATACAAGAGACAAGCATCCATCATTGGTAATGGGTAACCATTTCTTCAGGTATCCCATAAATATGTGCATGTTCCTCAAAGACATCTAAATGTTCAATTACATTTAGTCCTATAAATTTCCCTTTTTCTCTCAAGGGAGTGGACTACCTGAGCCCCTTGTTTCTCTATCACTATTTCTTTAAATACTTCCTCCATCTCTCTTTTCTGGTCTATTTTGGAATGTAGAATGATATCTAGAGTGACTGGTTTAATTATCTCTCTTAACTCAGAGTAGAGATTAGAGAAGAGACTAGGTGGGTCACGAGCAAGGAGGTGGAGGTCAATCTAAAAACTCTCTACCTAGGCAAAAACTGATCTATCTCACTCGATCTTTCACTTTCCTGTCCTCCTTTAATTTCCAAAAGTTTAACGTGTTTTCCCACTTTCTATGATACTTTTCTAATGCTTCTAATGCTCTATCTAAGCTATGAAAATCTCAAATTCCTAATTTAAATAAGAATGAAAAAGATGCATAGGCATATGGATAAAACTGGTGCAGAACATGAATGCTTAGTCTTAGGCAAACAAAGCAATCTTTCTGTTTAAGTGTGTGGAATGATGCAAAAAATCAAAGAAATTGAAATGCTGGTACTAGGAGTATGGGATCTGATGCCAAGGTTCCTGTTTCTCTTCTGAAGTAGTGGGTGGCGTGTCAAGGATCACCAGGGCAACCGCCTGACGTCACATCAGGTTTAGGTGTCTGAGAACGAAGGAGGTCAAGAAGGGGAGAGTGGTGCACGGTCGGATCAGGCTTAGTGTGTGCATGTGCATCATCCCCCGATCGAACAAGCGATGTCTGCATGTTGGGCACCTCGCTCATTATGGTACATCATCTCATCATTGGCCTGTACCTTAAAAGAGGAAAACAAAAGCACTCGATCGCATGGAACGAAGTCATCAGTCATATGCATTGTGAATAGGAAAGGCAATACAATGCTAAAAATAGAAATCACTACACTCAATGTGCCAATAAAGAAACTATGCTCAATGATGGCAATGAATATACAATTGATGTCACCAAGTGACTCTGAATAATACAAAATAATTCTGCTATAGTGCAAATCAGCCAATACAATATAGACTTCCTGACTATAGTGCAAGAAGACGGCCTTCAACTTCTCTTCGGTCTCACGATAGGAACACTTTATGGCAAAATCTTTCCTTCACTTCGGTTCTTTGTGCTTCATAAACTTCCAAAAGATTTTCTTCAAACACTCGCCTTTACTTCAAAATTGCACAATAACCTGGAGAGAAAATTTGGGGGGGTGTAGTCTTCACTTTGTTCTTCCAAAATTCCTCTACACTTCATATAATATCTTAAATGGTACTCTTTATATCATGAGAATCCTCGACCTGGAGAGAATGTAGAGGTAACAATAGAAAAAAAAATCATTGGTACATTGAAACTCATAATAAGAACACACTATGTTTTTTTACGTATTCCATGTTCATTTAGAAATTGTATAGCATACATATGCATAAAAGAAGCGCATTTATAGATGAAAGTGCTTATGTGCATAGAAACACCCTTTCATGCATGGATTTTTTAGCTACACACACATATACTTTGATTTTGGTTTACAAAAATAAGCATGAGATGATCATCCGGCCACTAATCATAGGTCATTAAGTTAAACAATACCCAAATATTGAAAGTGGTTTCTAAGTGCAATTACAAAGAATAAAGCAAAAGAACCTTGTTAGTGGAAACAATGTCTTCTAATTCTTCCATTGATACATGAGATCTTGCCTTCATTCTTTATGTATGGGACCAGGAAAAGAATGACATCATAAATAGAATCCTATGCATAGAAAGCCAATAACTTTAGATCAATTCAATCGTATTTAGGCCCATGAATCCAAATTGTGGTAAAAAAAGCATGCATTTCATTTTTATATTAATTTCTTAGCTTCCAACAATTTTCCTAGTCACTTACAATGCCTTTAGCACAACATAGGTATTCTATTGTGATGTTCATTTGATTCAAATAAACCCAACTATATTATTCTCTTTGAGAAAGTCATGGGTCTCCCCTATTGAAGTCGTTATTGGTTCCTTAAAAAAAAGCATGCTTTGCATTTATAACCGTCCTTCCATCCTGTACACAAATGCCATTAAGAGGCTTGATATGCTTTGTCCTTGCATTTTCTTGAATTAAAAAATGGGTTCAATTTTAAAATTCCGTATATTGAGTATAACCAAAACCTTTGTTTCCCATAAGACCCACCTTCTCTTTCTTCCTCTCTCTCTCTCTCTCCCTCTTTGTATACACCAACTCTACTCTACCAACTTCTCTCTGTCTCTCTCTTTCCTTCTCTCATCTTTCTCTCTCTCTCTCATCCATATCTCAGCATGTCACCATATTTGCTATGGAAAATGTGTGTGTGTGTGATGCAGTGCCCTTATTTCTCCATGTGTGATCAAGTGTCTACAGCCATCTTGGCTCTCTCTCTCTATCTCTCTCTCTCTCTCTCTCTCTCTCTCTCTCTCTCTCTCTCTCTCTCTCTCTCTCTCTCTCTCTCTCTCTCTCTCTCTCTCTCTCTCTCTCTCTCTCTCTCTCTCTCTCTCTCTCTCTCTCTCTCTCTCTCTCTCGATCTGCACTCTATTTCACCATTTCACCTTCAAATCTATAGCACAACTATAGAATCCTCTCTATGCTGACTCTACATCTATCCATGGCTTTCTCTCTCTCCTTTTCATGTGCCTCAATCTCTCTTTGCGAGTCGATCTTATAAGTACTCATTGATCTCTGTGGGAATTTTCAGCCGCCTGCATCTATGTGCTTATTGATCTCTCTAGGAGTTTTCAACCACCTACCTAGCGCTTCCTTCCCTCTCTCTCTCAACCCTCTCTTCTGATCTCTCTCAGCTTTGGCTTCATCTACTCGTCTCATGCGTTCTCTATATTCCTCTCTGTCAATCATGTTTCCTATTCTGCATCACTATCATCATCTTCCTTTTTCTTCTACTTTCTCCAAATTGAACTCTACATGCTTGTTCAACCCCCTACCGAGGCCTTCCTCCTCTCTTTCACACACACAATTGCTAAGCTCAAACAAACGAATATATATGCTTCCTCCAAGCTTGTCCATACTGAGTTATGCGGCATTCAATCACACGAGAACACAAACATCAAGCTTAAATTGAACTTTATATGGCTAATATTGAATTGTACACGGAAACGAGAGGAGAGGAAAAATAAATCTCCAAATACTAACTCTCCATACAAGAGACAAGCATTCATCATTGATAGTTACTTATAATCCAAATTAACATCAACCCTACCAACTCCTTATGGGCCATCAACTTTGGGGACATGAAAGACGCCAACAACCCTGTCATATCCAAGGGCTTCCTTGTTTACATCAAAATTGTTTGGATAATTCTCATCAAGCGCTCACATGTAGTCCTCTTCTAGGATGTGATCCTCATGGGTAGGACCTAACCAAGTGAAGTAGCCTCCATGTCCCTCTTTCTTTGGGGTACCATGGTTCCTGGTACTTGAAATGTCATGCTCGACAGGTCCTTCATTTCCAAACTTCTCTCTCTCAATTCATTCCTTCCTCTCCATCAATTTCTCTCTTCTTCTCTCTCTCTCTCTCTCTCTCTCCCCTCTCTTGGCATGATAGCCAGAGATGAGGTTTAGAGAAGATGATCATGGAGAGTGAATCATTATCATAGTCATAAAGCATAAACAAGAAAGCATGAACAAGAAATTGAATGGACTAGAAAAGGTAAGGTGCATACCTGGAGAGAAAATCCTTGGGGAAAACCAAATGAGCATGGGGCATCTATTTATAGGTTTCCCTTAGGACTTCTCTCTAGAATATTCTAATCTCCCTATTGATCCTTTTTATTTTTGGAATCTTCTTGCATGTTCTTTTTCTATTTTTGGAAAATCCCATCTTTTATTTCTATTTTTGCTTTTCTCTTTTTCCATGTTTTCTTTTTCTATTTTTATTTCTTTTTATTTTTCCTTTTTATTTTTTGGAATAAGGTTTGGCTTCACACTTATGTACAAGATTTAATTAAATTAAAGGGTTAAACTTATGATAAATAGCAATTCTAAGGTTCCAAGTTAGGGTTTCAATGAGGGAAAGTTAGGGTTTGCCTATGATTAAGGTCAAGCACCATAATCAATGCGTTTATTTACACATTGAATAAAATACTAGGGTTTCTAATATGTGTGTAAGCTCAAAAAAGCCTTGTATGGTTTGAAACAAGCCCCAAGGCTTGGAATTAGAGACTTAAGTTCTTGAATGAAGTTGGATATGAAGCTTGAAAGGCAGATAGTAGTTTTCTAGTGAAAGCAAGTGAAGATGGATACATATATGTTTGTATCTATGTTGATGACATTATAATCACACGTATAGATATTCAAGGAATCAAAGAGCTCAAGAAGCAAATGGAAAAGGAGTTCAAGATAAATGATTAATGTTACACAAGAAAGATACTTGAAAAATCTTCTTCAAAAATGCAATATGGAAGATTGTAGATCTTCAAATACCCCATTGGAGTTAAATCATAAGTTAAGTAGGTATGGAGGTGAAGAATTCAAGGACATGAAGATGTATCAAACTTTGGTAGGTAGCTTGATATATGATACTTTGACAAGGCCAGATCTTTCATGTGCACTTGGTGTTTATCACAATTTATGCATTGCCAAAGAAATGCTCATTTGATTGTAGCTCAAAGAGTACTAAAGTATATCAAAGGGTCCCCTAATGAAGGTCTACTCATGGTTACTTGTGCTATCTTGAAGGTAAGCTAATATCATGGTCCTCAAAGAAACAACATAAAGTTTCTTTATCATCCATAGAAGTTGAGTACAGAGGCATGGTGGAAGCAACAAAGGAAGTTATATGGTTGAAGACTTTAATGAAACATCTTCGAATTGAGCACATTGTTCCAATCATATATGGCGATAATATCAGCTCACTATATTTGGTAGCTAATCATGTGTTTCATGCAAGAACTAAACACATAGAGATTCAATATCATTTTCTAAGGGAAAAGGTACTTGATAATGAAATTTAAGTCATGTATGCCCCAACAAAAGAATAGGTGGTAGATATGCTAATCAAAAGTCTAGATGGATGAAAGTTGCAGAGATCCAAGGAAATGGAAGGAATAAAAAGCAAGATCATAATCACAATTAATGATCGAGGGGGATTTTTTGGTGGAGAACAATCATAAATTGGTGATTATGAAGATCACTGAAGTGAATCAAAGTGTAGAAAAAGACGAAGAAGAGTTGGAAGAATCATAAACAGAAGTTTAAATTATGGAGGTGTATATTTTCAATTGAGAAAGCTCAAATTAGTGTACCATAGTCAAGTAAAAAACAATCGAATAGTCATGATTCACTTATGAATTCATGGCTATATAAGCAAATTAATTCATTAGAAAAATAGAGATTTGACTTTCATTGAGAGAATAGATGTGTTGAGGTAATCCTGTAGAATTAGAGCCCAATCTAATATACATTTCTCTCAGATTGATCAGGTGGATCAAAAATCCTTTTGTACACATCTAATTTGATAATAAATCAAAATGTGGTTAAAATTTTGTGTCCTAATTTCTTTCATACTGTGTGTATGATTCATAGGCACATTCAAATGTCAAGTTCAAGGAGTGAGAAGTCAAATCGGTGCATTTCCAATTAGTGTTTTGATTAGATCTTAGTCATGCATGTAAGGTTTTCTATGTTTATGCATTCAAAATCTAAGTTGAGACATAGGGATGCTACGGCTAAAAGCATTCTATAAAATGGGTTGTATTTGGTGAGAAATCTACATTAGAAGGAGTATATGTCAAAGTCACCATTTGTGGAGCACAGTTTCATACATATCTTTGATCTTAATGATCAAATTGAATTTTGATAAGTTTTATTAGACATCTATTGAACTTCATGAGTGCACATGGATTGTACAATGATTCGTATGTAATCTGAAGCATTAAATCTTGTTAGATTTATAGGTAATGAAGCAATAATTTGCAGCATACTTTTTGAAGACTAAAAAGATTTAAAATTGAAGGAGGTGACTATAATCAATTCCATAAGTGCAAAGATTTGAAGAATGTTTGTGGTCTTATCTATACTTGAAATAGAGGTGTTCTCAAATCAAGATAAATGTGACATTGGAGATCATAAGCATCTCCAACAAATATCGAGAGGTGTTTGGATGGAGTAGACCTTGACATATACTCATGTAGAATTCCTATGACCTCATAATCCAAGCCATCTAAGTAGAAGCCATACACATATAATGATAATTATGCTACCAAGATCAAGGAAGAGATAGATTGTTTGATAGAAGTCAGATTAATCTATGAAATTGAGCACACTAAATTGGGTATCACCCATTGTCGTGATGGCCAAGAAGGATGGGAAACAAAATATGTGCATTAACTTGAAGAAGGATAATGTAGCCACTATTAGAGATAGCTATCTATTTCCTATCACTAAGAATCTTTTAGAATGTTTAGAGGGCAAGGAAGCATGTAACTTCCTTCATGGGTTCTCTAGCTAAAACCAAGTAGTCATTGCTCTAGAAAACCAGCATAAGATGGCGTTTTCCACAAAATGAGGCATATTTGCATTTCACATAATGCCATTCAGGCTAATCAATGCACTTGCTAACTTGCAAAGGTTAACGTGTCATGTATTTAAGGAGTTCTTGTGCAAAAACTCAAAATTCTATGTTGATGATTTATGTGCTCATTTTGACATTAGACAAACACACATACCTGAGCTAAGATAAATCTCTCATAAATGAAAAGAATACCAAGTTTGCTTGAACCCAAAAAAGTGTGTTTTCATGGTTAGGCAAGGCAATATTCTAGGGCACATTGATGATGTAAGTGATCGGAATAGGACCTCCAAATATCAAAATTTAGCAAGTAGATAGTTGATCCTAGGATTTTGGCATGTCTTGAATGCAATGGAAGCATTGATTTATCTAAATTTTGAATCATTCATGAGATATATAAGTCACATGGAATTTGCGGTTCAAGATGGTTTCCTTGTCCATGACATCATCTTGCCCTCGAGTGATGAGTTCTAGGAGGAGCCACCATGTTCTCTGGTCTCGGCTTCATTGAATTTTGCTTACAGAACTCTTGAACCTTGATTGGTGCTCTCTATAGGCTTTTTCTAGGTTCGCAAGAACAATCATTGATGTCATCCCCCTTCCAATGAACAAGGTACTCCAATCTTCCTCGGGATATTCTCAAATCTATGACATGCTAGACTTCGCATTCTTCATGATTATCAATCTTGATAGGTGGTGAAGGACTAGGTCTCTACCCCCTCAATGGTGAGATCTAATGTCGTTCCAACATGGGCACATGGAAACATGGATGTATTCTCATGGTACTTGGTAAGTGGATCTTGAAGGTAAAAAGATTAACCTTGGCCAAGATGATAAACGGACTAAATCTTTGATGGTCTAGCTTTGCACAAGGCCTTGACGTTTCCAAATTATTTTTGAGTAACCACACTTTGTCCCCAATTTGATAGGATGGATTTTGAACATGATGCTGATCTGCATAATACTTATACTATTCTTGAGCTTTATATATCTCTTCCTTGAGTTCTTTGTGAGTGTCATTGAGGTACTAGGAATTATCTCTGGGAGGTGGGTTCTTGCTATGATTTCAGAGTTATATATATATATATATATATATATATATATATATATATATATATATATATATATATATATATATATATATATATATATATATATATATATAGGGTATGCCATGTCGCATCCCTGATTATCCAGAGTTTACTTTAGGTGCTATGCAAGCTTAATCGCTCCGTTACCGACATATATATATATATATATATATATATATATATATATATATATATATATATATATATATATATATATATATATATATATATATATATATATATATATATATATATATATATATATATATATCCTTGGAGGTTGTCCATAATTTGCAAAAAAGGGAGTCTGCTTGGTAGATATATAAACATTGTTGTTATAGGCAAACTCTACAAAGGGTAAAAGCTCAAACCAATCATTTTGATGATAATTTAAGGTGCAATGGAGATAGTATTCTAGAACTTGATTCACACATCCTATTTGTCCATCAATTTGTGGATAATTTGTTATAGACAATTTACCTTGAACACAAAGGAGCTTACATAGACTATTCCAAAAGCTAGATATGAATTGCATAAATATTTTAGAAAAGGCTGTATTTTGAGAAAAATGTAGCATTCCTCGCGCCGAAAAGATGGTTCAATACGAGCTACTCAGAAATTGTAGCTTGTTCATAGTGTTGTTTATAGTCATATGCAAACATTTTCTTTTATGAACTATCTTTACTTCATGACATCTATTGATGATTTTTTCAGGCATGCATGGGTATATCTGCTCAAAACAAAGTCCAAAGTGTTTATGTGCTTCAAAGATTTTTTGATTTTGGGTGAAAATATATCAGCATGTGAAATTGGGACCCTCCATTTTGATTGAGGGAGGATATATATCTCTTTAGATTTTAATATATTTCTAGTTGAACATGGGATATGTCACTCATGGAGATGGCGAGGTGTATTGTCAGGAGTCAGGCTTTACCAGATAGTTTCTCGCTTGAGGCTATTATGTGTGTAACATATGTACTTAATAGGTGTCCCACTAAAGCATTGCACTCTATCACTCCATATGAGGCTTGGCAGGGTTAAAAGCCATCTATTTGCTCATGTGTGTCTTTGGTTGTCAAACATATGCATTAGTGTCTGAACAATAATGTAGGAAATTGGATGTTAAAGTAGTGAAATGTATATTTGTTGGATATAGTTCTGAAAGCAAAGTCTATTGTCTCTAGGTAGCTTACAGAGAACCTTTCTCACAACTGCATGAAAGAAAAGATATGAAAATTGATATTTAATAATTAGGTAGTTTGAGCTACATACACCAAGTTGAGTCACATCAAATAAATAAGTATATGTAGAGAACTTCACTGAACAAAATCACTGAAATGCATACTTTGCAACTAACAAAAATATATAGAAGATGACTTGCACTAGATGAATCAAATGTGTATAATTATGAAAGTATGATACAATGGAGATGATGTAGGCTTACACATACAGATGTGGGCATAACGCAGCCACAATCTTGAAGCTCAATGACTACTTTTGTGCTCTTATTCGCGACTAAAAGTGATGTAATTATAATGAGTTTCAAATCTACATCCTAAACGTGATCCGACCTTTTAGGAAAGTGATTGATTTGTTCCAACCACTTAGGCGGGTGTGATTTGCAACTCTTAAAGCTATAAGATTCCTTCAATCAATATATTTATCCTTTATCTCAAGAGTTATACTCTATGCTTTTACAAGAGGTGATCACATGTGCTTTATGAGTGACCAAAACATTTATGTGAGATAAACCCTTGATATTTGGTCAAGCATCAAGGCTTTTCAAATGTATCCACATTTAAAGGATTGGAGAACAAAGTCCCATTCTAGCTTAGCATAGGCTTTTGAAGTCGACTTTAGTACATCTTGCTAAGACTCTTCATCAAATTCAACACCTTGCCAAATATCAATAATAGCTTCTAGTATTGATCTACCCTTGATGAATCCTTTTTGGTCCTCACTAAGCCACCTGTTGAGAGTAGTATGGGCACCCAAGGACCGACTAGACAAGGAAGCCAGCGGAGAGAGTCAGAGCAAGGTGAAGGAGTAAGTAGACAAAGCAGTCGACGCACATCTGGCAGATAGGCCCTTCAAATTTTTCCAAATCAACATCTTTTAACAGTGATTCTTATCACTAACAATCATTGTAAATACCATTTCATATTTTTGTAGCTCCATTTTGTGCAAGCCAAGGAGTCCTTGAGCTTGAGGAGCCTTAGAAGTACCTACATATCAATTTTCGTATTTTTTAGACTCCGTTTAAGCCCTCAAATTGGCCCTGGAACCTAATTTTTAACTAGGCCGGACACTAGGTCTGGACAGGGCCAAAACCTAGTCAAAAACTATAAAAAGAGCTAGAGAGCTCATTTTTGAGGTTAGATTGTAATTGAAACAAACTTGTAAGAGCTTTTTGAAAGTAATCTAAGAACTCCATTGATTCTCTCACTTTGTCTTGCCGTGTGTGCGCGTGTGTGTATGTGTGTGCATGCTTGTGTGCTTCTCACTCACGCACTTCTGCCGCCACTTGCTCGAGGTCTTCATACCATCCTCACTTCTTCCCGGCTTGACATTAAAGGAGGTGCTACTCATCACTGAGCTACACCAAATTTTGGCGCCGTTGCCGGGGATCGAGCTTTGAGGACGAGCGTGTGATGGTAAGACGTAGATTGGAGACGTTGGCGTTGTAGGTAAATTCTCTACTTTTCCTATTTTTCTCTTTCTTACTTTACCACCATCATCATCATCATCATCATCACCATCTTCCACCTCCACTTCCATCATCGCGAAAATTTCAGTTTTTTTGATTATATCACCTTCTCCACCTCATTTCCCTCATTTCACTTGTGAGAGAGAGCGAGAGAGCGAACTGTTGTGTGCTCCTTTCTGCATGTTCTTGGAGTGTCTTGCAGGTTTCAGCATCATCATCCCCTCCAGCACGTCGCGCAGGTACGGAAATGTGCAGAACTGTCTCGCAGTCGCCGCCTTCAGTCCATCGCGATTGACAGAAATTTTCACTTGTTGGTAAATCTGAGTGCACCACAGTGGACTAGAGACCCTGCACATCACCTTTCCATCAGAAGTTTTGAAAATCTTGCAAAATTTCAGTCCATCACGATTGACAGCTCTGTCCATCGCGATTGACAGCTCTGTCCATCGCGATTGACAGCTCTGTCCATCGCGATTGATTGAGTGTCCATCGCGATTGACTGAACCCTCTGTCCATCGCGATCGACTGAGTGTCCATCGCGATTGATTGAGTGTCCATCGCGATTGACTGAACCCTCTGTCCATCGCGATTGATTGAGTGTCCATCGCGATTGACTGAACCCTCTGTCCATCGCGATCGACTGAATTCCCTGTCCATCGCGACCGATAGCCTGTCCATCACGATTGATTGAGTGTCCATCGCGATTGACTGAACTCTCTGTCCATCGCGATTGACTGAACCCTCTGTCCATCGCGATTGACAGCCCTGTCCATCGCGATTGACAGCCAATTTTAGCCAAATTTTTTAGGGTTTGTTAATTGAAGAGTTGGGCTAATTTTGGGCATAAACATTTTACTCTAGAGCACATTAGGAAGCCTTAGGAAAACAACTTGGGGAAAACCTGTTGCACAGTGATCCTGTTTGAACCCTGTCTTAACCCTAGAACCCTGAACGGTCACAACTCTTTCATACGAAATCCAATTTTTGAGCTCTAGGGCTTGTTGGAAAGCTCGTGGCATATACTACACGCCCTCAACTGTTTTTTTTATAAAGATAATGCGTTGATTTTCAGATAGGGTATTTTGAAGTTGACCATACCCAGGGGGATCAAAGTCAGGGGTCTTTAGAATTGTTTTCTTAAAAATCACCATGCAAGTTTGTGTTTGTGCTACAGGACTGAAAATCATCGGTTCTGTCTTTGAACTTTAAATCTTAAGGCTAACTTTGGAACTCTTACAGGTCTATTGAGAGCTTCGAAAGGTGTTCTAAGCAAGTGTAAGTGCAAGCTTGGGAATTCACTTCCTGGGCGCTCAAGGGCAACCAAGCAGCAAACAAAAGGTTGGAAACTTTTAACCCCCTCTGTCAATTCATAGTTTAGGCTAAGAACGACTAGAGGTAGGAGTAAGTCAGGGCGACGATAGGCAGTTATCAAGTTGAAGACTACCTAAAAACTCAAGTTCAAGCTAAAAACCTAATCTCTGTACTGTCGATAACATAAAGGAAAAGAACATAACGTGGAACGATCAACCTGAAAGCATGAAGAACATTCAAGTATTCCGGACGACGTAATATCAAACAAGACCTTAAACACGAGAAATAACTAAGAAGGACCAAGCGACTAATATAAAGTAACCAGCAACGAGGTTGTACTCTGGGCAAAGAATTGGGCTACTTAAATAGGCATATGAACCTTAGATCAGGACGACATCTAGTAAGGGAGAGACAAAGCCTTAGGTCTTCAGAGGCTAGTGTTAACCACACTGCTAGGTCTTGGGCCCAGCAGTTGAGCCACCACTCGTACTACCCTAGCTCTGAGACCAGTGAGTCATAGATGTCTCAAGGCATGGACAGGCCTACGGGAAGTTCAGGAGTGCCATACTTGTACAGGGTAGAAGGCCCTTACAAAACACAGCTGGAATACCTTAGGACCAACCGATTAGGTGCCAGCATCTATGAGGACGGCTTAGGAAGATCTGTGGTACAGATTAAGAATCCTGATCAATCCATTGGACTAGAGCACCCAGCTGTCAAGTTTGAAAACGGTGCATACCTGGACAAAGAAGGAACCATATACGTAGTCACCAGTCACCCAGATAGGACGGACGAATTTGGAAATGTAATCTCAGAAGCGGACTTAGGTGACTTGGAGCAAGGAAACATGGGTGCAGAACCTAGAACCCCTCGAGGTAAATCGGTTCTCACTAGGATTATC
The DNA here is from genome assembly GCA_020310875.1 of Ceratopteris richardii. Lineage (NCBI taxonomy): Eukaryota > Viridiplantae > Streptophyta > Polypodiopsida > Polypodiales > Pteridaceae > Ceratopteris > Ceratopteris richardii. Next base: position 82,443 of record MU260106.1, read on the forward strand.
ACACCAGAATGGATTCCTCAGGATAATAAGAGCATAGAGCTGCTCCTCAATCGAGAAACCGACGAAGCCTTTTGGAGGTATAAATCTAATCAGCCAACTGATATAGGAAATATCATGATCTATGAGTTTAAGGATCCTGGTAGCCCAGGCAGAGTGACCTACTTAGATCACGCTTCAGAACGGATCTTTGTGGTTACGAAAAATGATAGGCATGCTTACACTTGGAAGGGTGAATTCGTCTTCCCCCAACCAAGAGCGAATGTATCCTATGGTCACCCTGGAGCTGGAACATCCCAAGCTCATGGAATGCAAAGAGACAGAAGCAGAGATAGAGCAGAAGTAAGCTTTGCTAACCCAGTGGGCAGAGAAAGAACGAGGACGGAAACGAATCGAGTAGAACCTGAGATACTCAGAGCTCACAGGAATCAAAGAAATGTGGATGAGTTCCCTCTACCACGACCTAGAGAGCACACAAGGAATTTGAGACCGACTCAGCTAGTTAAGTCCATGAAGAACTACTTCGATGGAACTGGAGATCCATACGATCATGTGGCTGAGTTTAGACAAGTCCTGAGAGCTGAACAAGTGGAGGATCTATTCATGCAGTATAATGCCTTTGGTCTAACCCTTAGGAACACTGCCCTGACATGGTTTCAGCCACTAAACGAGAGGTAGTTCAGGAGCATAGACCAACTCCTAGAGGCTTTCATTATTGAATTCTCTAAGAGTGGCATAAGGCATAATACCTCCTCATTGATTCACAGCTTCAAACAGACTCCCCAAGAGACTGTAAGATTGGCAGGAAGAAGATTTAGACAATATCTTGAAAGATGCCCTATTTCGGAGCTACCAACATCTGCCAAACAAGTAGCCTTATTCCTTGATGGATTGCTGAGTACGAAATTGAGATCCTATGTGTATATGAAGGACCCTAGGACTATAGAAGAGTGTGTACGCATGTGCATTGACATTGAAGATAACCTAGGGGAAGAACTAGAGCTTTCCAAAATCTACAAAGATTCAGATAGTGCATCTAGTCACTCTTCCACGCAATCCACATCAATTGAGGAACTCGCAGAGAAAGTGGCCCAAAAACTAGGCATCTCTAGCAAACAAATTCCGAGGTTTACCCCAGCGAAGAGGTGCTATACATGCGGTGGTGACCATATGGCAAACGTGTGTCCCATTATGGCTCAACCCCAGATCAATCCAAATAGCCAATATTGCACCATAGAACGAAGATACACAAATCACACAGCACAAGATTGTCCTTACAACAAGCAAGCGGTCAGACAAACCTACCTTCAGCCCTACCAACAAGGCAGATACCAGAACCAAAACCCACCACCACAATATGCTAGACCCCAACAAACCTACCAACCACAATATCAGGCCCAACAGAGACCCCAACCGGTGCTAGCTCAACAGCCTCCAAACCCCGCTAATGTAATCCCTGTAAAGTATACAGCTGCAGAAGAAAACCTGAATAGGGCCATAGTACCAGTAACCCCATTGATCTCAGAAAGTGATCCCAGTGACCATAGCTTTGATTCTACACATGTTGATAGTCCCCAGGCCTACTACATGCAGTCTCCTGAACATGGTGAGTCCTACTATAGTGAAGAGCCAAATGAAATAAGTTGGGAGTCAGATTACACGAATGTCATGTATGCAAACCCAAACCCTAGGCCTCAACCTAGGCAAGTAAGACCTCCATTCCCAAGAGGACCGTGTTACAGATGCCAAGGAGATCACCTCATTCGTGATTGCCCCTTACCTCCACCTACACAACCCCAGTCAGTGACGATCCAAGGCTTTTGCCAAGATTGTGGAAAAGAGCATCTCTTACGAGATTGCCCAAAGAACCCCAATAATATGCCAAAAATCATGCCTATCAACGTTATTGGGTTAGTGGTAGATTCCACAGGAAGTGTCACTTCCACTGCTCCCGTACAGGTAGTCACTAGAGCTCAAGCATTGCAGCAAAACCAAGGGGTAGACCAGGAAAAGAGCCCAACAGCTAGTGAAACTGAGAGCATAACCAAGAAAAGGACTAGAGCTTGGAGAGAGAGCCGTGAACGTATGAAAAGGCAATGGTCAAAGAAGATGAGTGAACTTGAGGAAAGTCTACGAGAAACCAAGGCCAAAATCATAGAGATCACATCCCAACCGCACTCTCACACAATCCCACCGCTACCATCCCCATCACACTCCATCCCTCCACCCTCTAATACACCCCACGTAACCCACCCACCACCCCAAGCAGGATCAGTATTAGCTGATCCCACTCCCGAAGACCTTAATATGATGCTTAAAGCATATCAGGCTAGAATCCAAGAAGGGCCAACCATAACCGATCATGAAAAATGCTACCCTAGAGCCGAGCTAGAGCTTGAACGAACTAAAATTTGTGCTAAGATGGTGGAATTGGCTCAAGCCATGTTCGAAGCTAGCCGCCTCTTTAACATCTCTAGCTCAGCTAAGACGCAGTTACATTTTGATGGACTGCTAGAAAGAATAGAGAGGCTAATTGCACAATCAGAAAAGGAACCTGCCCCTCTAAGAAAGGAAAGGGCAAGGGAACGGATAAGCCAGCCTCTTCAGGAAGCCCATGTGCCTCCTCAAGAAGCTCATCTTTCCCCCCAAAAGGCAGATGAGCCTCCCTCGAAAGTTTACATACCTCCACAGGTTGCCTTCATTCCTTCTCAGGGAGCGTATGAGCCTGTTCGGAAAAGTAATAGAATAAGTAATCCTCCCCAGGAAGCTTGTGCTCCAGCCATCTATGAGAACGAGGAGAGAGCCAACGATAGAATAAGCCCTCCTTCCCAGGTTGCTTGTGTGCCTAATTCTACGGAGCCAGACACTTCTTCTTCTATGAATCGGTTTGCACCAGACTTCCTACGAGAGATTCAAGAAGACAAATGGGATAACGAAAGTGAAGTCGCCCCTCCCTTTGAACTTGTGGATGAAGCACACGACCAATTCCCACAAGACATCCCATCTATCTATGGGGAACATGAGAGTACTCAGTCTCACGAGCGATTGGACTTTGAGTCTAATTCCATACAAGAGCTACCCCACTTCACAGGCCCATGGGAAGCAAAGTCCTCGTGTATGAGAACACCCACAGCCATGGTAAGGAACGACGACTCAGTCATACCTAGGAACACGGAGGTAGTAAAGAACACCAAGGTGCAGCGCGATCTCACTTTGGAAGAACTGCCTAAGGATAGACCAAAAGCGCGGAATTATGTAGCCAGTCAAGTAACTGAAGTTGCAAAACCACGTTCCCGGGTAGGATCCCATAAGACAGTGCTAGAAATTCCCTTGGATAAGATAGGAGATATGTGTGAAGGTGAAGAAGGGAACACCTATCTTCCCATCACCTACCAGGAGTACACCACCAAGGCAATCTTGGACTCAGGTGCAGGAGTTGCAATTGCCACTACTTCCCTATGGAAGCATTGGGGCAAGCCAGCACTCAGGCCAACGAGAATGAAATTGCAGATGGCCGATGGTCATATAGAGAGGCCCTTGGGATTGCTAGAAGGCATAACTCTCACCACTTGTGGTGTTGAGTTTGAGCATAGCTTTGCTATATGTGATTTTAGCAAGAATCATGCCTATGAGATGATTTTGGGAAGACCATTTATGCGACAGTTGCAAGTGGTACAGGACTGGGGAACCAATTCTTTGTACCTGCAACACTTAGGTGTTACGACCAAAGTGAATCTCAAAGATTACTCCCATAGAGATGTCCCTCCTATCCAGTGGAATCCCATCCATAGAGCCAAAGATGATACAGAATCTGTGCATTCCATAGGATCAGGATCCTCATGGATGCATGAAGACACCCACTTATGGATGTGCAAAGTAGCAGTAGAGGAAGAGAAGAGAGAAAAGGCCAGAGAAATAGGTGCAAACGAAACTCATAGACCCATTCAAGACCCAGCCTATGCACCTGTAGTCTTTCCTGACAAGGAATTTGAACCCCATGGCTGGGCAGAAATTTTAGCAACAATGGACGTAGCCATCAATGAAGAACAATGGACACCTCACTGTGATGAGGATGGCTATGATATTTCAGTCTTCTCCATAGAGCCAATCATGGGAGAAGCAGTTCTAGAAGAATGCGAACCTAGCCCTGATGCATTTGAGGATGCAAGTGACTCCGATCTAGAGTCAATCATTATGGACCCATCATTTGCATCAGATGAAGAATACTTCCATGAAATAGAATTTCAACCCCAGAGGCATGGAGAGCTTACAAACGATGTAAGATTAGCAACACAGGTGACCCCGAAGGAAGAAGGGAAGAAACGCAAGAAGAAAGAAGTCTCACCAGAAGAGGAAGAATCTTTGTTTGAGGTCCCAGAAAATTTTAAGAAGTATGAGATAGATGACAGGAGGGTCATGATAAGAATGCCTAAACGAGAGGCACAATCAGGGGAGGCCTATGATAACAAAGAAACCACCAAGAAAATAGTAGTGGCCCTAGAAGAAGGAGAGGAGAGATGCACGTACATAGGACATGACCTAACAGAGGAAGAAGAGCATGCGTTAATTGCCTTGCTAAGAGAATACAGAGATGTGTTCGCTTGGAGTTACAAGGATTTGAAAGGTGTTGACCCGGACATATGCTCACACACCATCCCCATGACCTCAGATGCTAAACCCTCTAAGCAAAAGCCCTATACTTATAATGATAATTACACTGCTAAGATCAAAGAAGAGATAGATAGACTGGTTGAAGCTGGATTTATCTACGAAATTGAGCACACTGAATGGGTATCCCCCATCGTAGTGGTGCCCAAGAAGAATGGCAAGCTGCGTGTGTGCATTAACTTGAAAAAGGTTAATGCAGCCACGATTCGAGATAACTATCCGCTTCCCATCACAGAACATCTCTTAGAAAGAGTGGCAGGCAAGGAAGTGTACAGCTTCCTTGATGGATTTTCGGGCTACAATCAAGTAGCCATAGCTCCAGAGGATCAGCATAAGACAGCTTTTGCCACAGAATGGGGCATTTTTGCTTTTAGAGTAATGCCATTTGGGCTTACCAACGCACCAGCTACCTTCCAGAGGCTGATGTGCCATGTATTTAAGGAGTTCCTGAGGAAAAACTTAGAAGTCTATGTTGATGATCTTTGTGCTCATTCCAACATTAGACAAACCCATATCCCTGAACTCAGACAAATCTTTGACAAATGTAGAGAATATCAAGTCTGCCTGAACCCAGAAAAGTGCGTTTTTATGGTCAGGCAAGGCAAGATTCTAGGACACATAGTGTCAAAGAATGGCATATCCACTGATGAAGAGAAAGTGAGAGCTATAGCAGAGCTACCTAGGCCAAAGAATGTCAAGGAAGTACAAGCCTTCATGGGGCATTGTGGTTATTACCGACGATTTATACACATGTATGCTGTCATTGCAAAGCCCATGTACGGACTTCTGACTAACTTTGAGTGGACGGATGAATGTGAGAATTCCTTCCAGGAGCTTAAACGAAGATTATGTTCAGCACCAATCTTGACCACACCAGATTGGAATAAACCGTTCCATGTTCATGTGGATGCATCCAATTATGCTATTGGATGTGTGCTTGCACAACCTACTGGTGAAGGTAATATGGATCTTCCAATTGCCTATGCCAGTAGACAATTGAATGCGGCTGAACGGAATTACACCACTACAGAGCGAGAAGGATTAGGCATGGTATATGCAGTTAAGAAATTTAGGCACTATTTGCTTGCAAATAAGTTTAAATTTTTTACTGATCATCAGGCATTGCTATACCTCGTAAACAAGCCATGCAATACAGGAAGATTAGTGAGATGGTTTCTCTTGCTAATGGAATATGATTTTGAGGTTGTGGTAAGGAAAGGGAGGACTCACTTGAGAGCAGATCACCTCTCTAGGCTCACATCGGGAGAAGCCCCACAAGGAGTATCAGATGACCTTCCTGATGCTTACTTGTTTAATTTGGAAGTGGTGCCGCAGTGGGCTAAGCCATTGGTACCAGTATTGACATACGGGCCTAATCATCCAGTGGTAAACACACGGAATAGAGAGGTAGTTAAAGCCCAAAAGTACCACATCATGGCAGGGAGTATGTACAAGCACACAGATCAAGGGATCTTGGCTTGTTGCGTAGAAGAGGATGAGTACGCTAAATGGTTGCAATTAGCACATGTAGGTGCGTTAGAGCAACACTACTCAAAGCAACGAACTTTACAGACCCTAAAGAGACTCGGAGTACTTTGGCCAACTATGGAAGCTGACGTCCAAAAGTTGTGCAAGGAATGCCCAATCTGTTGCACTAAACCACCAGTGGAACACGCCACTGTTTATCAAGTATCCATTGTGCCAGATTGGAGCGAACCTCTAGTATCCTTCCTGAGGACAAACACATTCCCTCCAGATATGACTCTGGCAAGGAAAAGGAGTTTAGAACAAGAAGCCCTGGATTACTCACTCATTGGTGATAATCTATATAAGCGTGGTAAAGATGGTTACCTGAGGCTATGTGTCCATGAAAGTGAATATCTTAAGATCCTAGAAACTGCTCACCAAGGTGTAGCAGGAGGACACTTTGGACCGGATCGGGTGATCAAGGCAATACTATTTGCGGGCTTCTGGTGGCCTACCCTTCACATGGATGCACATACCTATGTGAAACGATGTGATGTCTGTCAGCGAACTCAGTATCCTATACGCAAAGATGAGATGCCACTGAAACCTATGATGGGTGGACGTGCATTCTCTAAGTGGGGAATAGACTTCGTAGGTCCTATTAATCCCCCAGCTAAGGGTTCTCATGCAGAATACATCATTGTTGCAACAGACTATCTAACTAAGTGGGTAGAGGTAAAAGCCACGACGAAGAACGATGCTCAAACAACTGCCAAATTCTTGTTTGAGAATGTGTTCACAAGATATGGGCTACCTATAGAACTAGTAAGTGATAGAGGCACTCACTTCTTGAACGAAGTGATTGAAAATCTACTCCAAGAATTCTTGGTAATACACAAGAAGTCTGCCCCTTATCACCCTTAGGCTAATGGACAAGCTGAGAGCACTAATAAGATCTTATGCAATGTACTGACAAAATTAGTGAACACTAAACGCTCTGATTGGGACAAACAGCTGCACCATGCTGTTTGGGCATACCGAGTTGCCTACAAAACGGTACTCCAAGCCACTCCCTTTCAGATGGTGTTTGGCCAAAACGCTGTGCTACCCTTGGACTTCTTAATACCTACGTTGAAAGTAGCACAAGAGCACGAATGGACAGGTCATGAGCTCTCCTCTAGGATCTTTGACCTTGAACGATTAGGGGAAACAAGACTGAGAGCTGCTGCAGGAATATATGCAGCCAAGAAGAGATAGAAGGCATACTTTGATGCCCATGTGAAGGATAAAGGTTTGAAAGCAGGAGACCTAGTACTAGTATACACGTTGAAACAACATGCGAGGAAGCTAGAAAAGAGAGGCTACAGACCCATGATCATTAACAGGATCTCCACAAGTGGAGCTGTGCAATTAGCCACATTAGAAGGTGATGTTCTCCCTAACTATATTAGCGGATGTAGAGTCAAGTTGTATCAGGAACCCCTCACGGAGGAAATGCTCAGCCGACTTAACACTGCTAAGAAACGCAAAGAAGAAGAAAAGCGAATTCGAGAAGAAGCTCAAGCAGAAGCTTTAGAACGCATCAGAAGGATGAAGTTGCGAAGGCAAGGTAGAGATCAGCCTAGAACAAATGACTGTGCAGATCAAGGATGTCATATGGCAATGTGTGAAGTCGCAGGAACAAGCTCACATAGGATAACTGATCGACGTCCTTTCGTAACCTTAGATATAGGACAAGGAAAGAGTGCAAGGACCGTAAGAGCCTTGATTGACTCAGGTGCAGCCACTAGTGCTGTTAGAGTGTCTTACTGTCAAGAGTTGCAGTTGACTGTCAATCCTGTGGAAGCATATCTCATAGGATTGGGAGGCGTGGAAACCCCTTGCATGGGCGAGGTGGAACTTCCCCTCTACATTCATGATGAGGCAATGACAGTTAAAGTACTAGTGTGTCAAGATGAGGATCTCGCTGAACCTCTTGTCTTGGGTCAAGACTGGATCTATGACCAAGCAGTCAACTTAAACCTAAGAAGTGGACTTCTTCAGGTATGGGTCAATCATAGTCGAATTACAGTAGAGTTAGATAATGGAGCACTCAAGGAACTAGGAAAGGCACAGACTCCTGGTCCCTCCAGGGGTGCACATGAAGTTGACCATGTTGTTCTTGTCCAAAACTATGTGTTGCAGAGGAATGATATTCTCAAAAAAGGAGTCAGGGATGCAACGGAACTCCCTTCTTTTCCAAAGGCCAGAAGGAGGCAGCAACCAAAGGTGGATCAAAGGCAGAAGAAGCAGGGTACTACCTATGCCGGAAATCAAAAGTACCTGCACAGCAAAATGTCTCAGCAAGTAAACCAAGTGTGGGTGCGGAAAGGCGAACACCCGGTTGCACTCAAGCCAACCACACGGGCAAAGCCTCTTATTAGTAACCAACAACACGACACTAATAAGAAGTCTTTCAGAAATTCTTCTGCTAACGGGAAGTCTATTTGGGTGCCCAAGAAGTCGATGAAGGCTAGCCCACAATCAAGACAAATTTGGGTGCCTAAGGCTTGTTTGCGGGCTCAAATAGCTACACCAAGAACACACCCTACACAGCATGATCCATTCACTCGCACAGCTTACATCCACTCATTTTCAACATCAAGGCCCATGAGCACGAACAGAATCACACTTGTAAATGGGTCCCTAAAAGGCCTCAATTCCAAGCTGACACACCTATAGAGCTCGCGAGAGTCTCTACGGAACCAAGAACAAAACCCATCCACCGCATTTGGCAGCCCAAGACTTGTAACAAACCCCTGGACCCCAATTGTAAATCCATGACCACCTACTAACCGCTTCACTCTCACTTCACATCATTCCGCTTAGCTCGTAGGCCTACCCAATTCCTAACTACACACACTAGCATCGAGCACCTATTAACCTCTAACCACTCCCGAACTTTAAGTTAATGTTGTAACAGGGGACACCGTGTCATTTTTGTGTCCATTGCAATGTTAACATTTATTCATATATTCTCACAAAACCAGCTGCGAAGTTTTCAACATGGCTGAGGTAGCAAGAACTAGTTCTCACATAGAAACAAGCCCGCAAGTGGTGGACTTAGACAGCTTACCCGTTTTGCCTGAGACAAATGAAAGACCAGAAGAATTGCAGGCCGTCAAAATCATACCTATTGCGGACCCTCCACGTGGCCACACCATGCCTGTAGGAAAGACTTCCCACTGGTTTACCGAGGTGGCAGGACCCTTGGGTGAAGGAACGTACCTATGGGAATCAGAGTGGGACTTCAATGGAAAGCAAGGCAGATACCATTTCTTTACAAGAGAGTTTGAGAAATTACAAAATGCAGAAGGTCTACGTCCGATATGGGAAAAGGCAGGATTGAGTGCCTATTTCAGTGCCCGACTCCCAAAACCTGACTTCATGCGATGCTACTATCTCATCAACACCTTGACTCCAAACCAGAACCCAAAAGGTGCAAGCTCATTCGTGATTCCATCTCTGACAAAGGGGAATGAGCTCAAGAGGTTCAAGTTATCAAACAATTTGGTGAGAGAGGCTCTAGTTATGCGCGGAATGCATATTCCTACAGAAAAGGAAACCCTAGTACCGGATTACATGAAGAATCGCAGTCTCACCAAACTCAAGGACATGGTATCCATGACGCCTAATATTGCAATACACCTTCGCATGTGCATGCAACACTTTGCTTTCCCGGCACAAGATAGATTCACCATGCCGCACAAAAAGATTTGGTTTAGCTTGTATCTGGCAGAGACACAGAGCCTCACCATCAACTTACCCCACTGGATAATTGATCAGATACACCTAGCTCACAAACGATGGCCGCGGAAACAGGTTTTATATGGTTGCTGTGCTCTGACGAGAATCATTTATAGGTGTTTGGCTTATGACATTCCGATCCAACGGGCCCTAATGTGGAATCGGGTAGAGCAGTTTAGAGGCAGGACATCCACTGGACCCCCTTCTAAGAAGATGAGAGGCACTGTCCAAGTCCCATGTGCTCAACCACGTGGAGCCACCCTAACACCAGACGTCACCCCTCCACCCCGAAGAGTCCGACCATTCACACTCCGACTTCCAAGACACAGCACCGATGGTTCTACCTTGATATTCCCTCCTATCCCAATCGATCTCGAATTTCCCAGTGGTGCACCTTTGGAAGAACTCACTAATGAAGATTTCGAACAATTATTACAAGATGTAGAGCTAGAGGCAGAAGAGGCACAACAAGCGGAAAACGTGCAAACGCAGGCCACGACCTCCCAAGCACCTGTCACACCAGTTGAAGTGGATGAAGAAGATGACGGAGATGATGAACAGGAGGAAGAGGAGGAGGATTATAATCAAGAGCATTAAGAGGAGCAACAAGAAGTGCCAGAACTTGTAGGTGCACCAGCATATACAGCTCAACTACGAAGGTTATATGACACAATCAAAGCAGTACAGGAAAGGCATCGACTCTCTCTTGTATCCGGTCAAGCTTTGATGCAAGAAATGCTATCAGATGAAGGGGTGGACCAACATTTCATTGACACCCTCAAATTAGTGTCAGAATCTTTAGGAGTTCCAGAGGCTGTCCACACTGCAGTCCGCCAGTCAGTAAGGTATGACAAACGCAGAGTGGACACGTTACCACGAGCAGGTAAGACTATCAGGATACCCGTCACAGAACAAGAAGTACCCATTGAGACAACAGCCACCCCCACAACCACCACTGACCTCTTTGCCGAAACCTTCGTTCAGACATCACGCATCTCACCCCAGCATCCCCCATCACCACCTTCTCCACCCCCACCACCACCTCCCACCATGGAAGAAACGACAGTCATCACCTCTACCTTCACTGATAACCCATCCTCATTCAGATCATTCTCATTTCGAGAACCCACCTCACAAGACACCCTCTTCTCCTTCGTCACCAATCCCTTGTACGCTTCGTCCCTTCTATCCTCTGAACCCATGACTGGCCATCCCATAATTCCAAGTGTAGTTGGAAACCCAGCACCCACAGAAGGCACCCTGTGTTTCCCTACCTATCCCCCAATTCGGATACCTCCATTCCATGACCCTCACTTCCCATCTGGCCCCTACACCTCTTTCAACCTGACCGCACCACCCCAATACCCGTCCTTTGTGGAGCAGTTCATCCGCTCTCCAATGTTTCAGAGGCACATTTCTCCGATGTTCGCAACGACATCAATTTTCACGAACACCACACTCACTTCACCTACCATACCCACCTACATGGTAGCCCCTGTACACACCACCTTGTCTGACCCAATGGACATTTCACCAACCACAGCACCTCTCCCCACGATTCCACCATCTTCCCCTCCCTTGCCCCCCACCTCACCACTCACATCATTGGCACACACAGCATTCACTACCCCCCTACCCAATCCCACCTCCCCTGCACTTCAAACTTTTCCCCTTGCATCTCATAATGTAAATAGCACGTTCAACACCTTACTTCAGTGTGCACATCAACTACAGCAAGAGTACCATCAATTGGAAGAACGCACTACGGCCCTCCAGGCAGAATCTCAACGTCTGCAGGCTAGGGTCAACACTCTTGAAGCTGACTACCAAACGCTCCTAACCGAGCATACCACCTTACAGCAGGCACACTCCGAACTGGAATCAAAGGCATCAACAGTGGATGACCAAGCAGTCAAAGAACTAGAAACAGTGCTTCAAGCGCAAATGATCTCTAACGCTACACTCAGACGCAACATTGGGCTATTAAGGAAGCATATGGCCGCAGTACTAGAAGAGAACAAACGACTTCAACAACAAAACCAAGACAACTTTGAAGCGGTTATGGAAGGAACCGTAGGAGCAACCATTAGCCCTACCAGATATAGAGCAGTTCCATCGGAAGACATTCGCATCTTACTTGAGGAGCATGCAAATTTCTTGGAGTCATATGAAAAGCTAGAGACTGAATGTGTAGATCTAAAGAAACAGATAGCCAGTGTCCCCACAGCTCAACAAGAGCCGGCAATCTTGCAACAATCTACAGAAGAAGTAGAGACCCTCCGGAAACAGGTGGCAGAACTCCAAGCACGCCTCCTACCATATGAAAGGCCATCCTTGCCCATTGAAGAACCAGAACCTGAAACAGTAGTGGAAATCCCCGTCGATGACAGCTATGAAGAGCCATACGAGCCGATGCCGACGCCTGGTGGTCGAACTACGGAAGAAGGACAAGACACTTTAGAAATTCAAGTTCCAGATTGGGTCAAAAGGGTCGAGAAAGTGGGTAAGACACATGATGATCGTGTGGCCGTGCAAATGCAATCTCTCACAAATCTGGAAGAGACTGTCCTTCGGTCTTCCTACTTTCAAAACTTATCCCATCAACGGTTAATCACAACATCAGAGTCGCAATACATGCCTTATTTTGTCTTACTACATGATTATAATGCAGAAGTCAAAAGACATACAAGGAAGGAGCCCACATTCGCCACTCAATTTGAGATAGGGGATTTACCGACAGATGCACGTGCTGGCTCGATCTTCCAACCTAATTGGCGTGCAGGTCTACTAACCGATTACCCAGAGATGATGAGCACCTGGGCAACCATGCCACTATATATCAAGTATAATCCATGCTATTGCCCAGTGGTACGTCGCAGATCCTGGCAAGCATTTGCAATAAAGGTACGCAACAATAAAGAATGCTCGGCTTGGGTTAACTATCCATATTTTGCCCCACCTCGAGGGACCCCAACCGTAGCCTACATGATATCAACAATCCGGCATTGGTCTACACGTCTAAACAATGTACCTGACATAGCAGCGAAAATGTGTATGAAGATATTCGAGCTCATGACCATTGTCTTCAAAACCTTTCGGAATGTACAAGCTCCATACATCTCTGCCCCTGGATTCTCTCAAGGTAACAAGGATTTAGTCTACGACATGAGCCAGACTCCCTCGGTCACTGTAATCTTTGCCTGGCATGCACGAATAAAGTACTTGCCCGCATGCTTCAAGCAGACATTTGAGGAAATGTTCTCCACGGGATTCTGGGAATACCATTCCGAAATTTTCATTCCCAGACCCACACATTTACTACATCTATTCGCAGTAGAACAAGCGATCCATGCAGATCAGTTACGTCTGCCACATCCGGACATTCCAGGACCAATCGATTGGGATCGTATGATGACAGATTTGGCCAGAGGACTACGCATACAAGAACATCAGCTAGCCACTCAGGTTGTGGAATATTACATCCAACACTCCCAGCAACAAGGGTCTGTCAGGGACGACAGACGCGAGAGAGGGGGGGGTGTTGAGAGCAGTATGGGCACCCAAGGACCGACTAGACAAGGAAGCCAGCGGAGAGAGTCAGAACAAGGTGAAGGAGTAAGTAGACAAAGCAGTCGACGCACATCTGGCAGATAGGCCCTTCAAATTTTTCCAAATCAACATCTTTTAACAGTGATTCTTATCACTAACAATCATTGTAAATACCATTTCATATTTTTGTAGCTCCATTTTGTGCAAGCCAAGGAGTCCTTGAGCTTGAGGAGCCTTAGAAGTACCTACATATCAATTTTCGTATTTTTTAGACTCCGTTTAAGCCCTCAAATTGGCCCTGGAACCTAATTTTTAACTATGCCGGACACTAGGTCTAGACAGGGCCAAAACCTAGTCAAAAACTATAAAAAGAGCTAGAGAGCTCATTTTTGAGGTTAGATTGTAATTGAAACAAACTTGTAAGAGCTTTTTGAAAGTAATCTAAGAACTCCATTGATTCTCTCACTTTGTCTTGCCGTGTGCGCGCGTGTGTGTGTATGTGTGTGCATGCTTGTGTGCTTCTCACTCACGCACTTGTGCCGCCACTTGCTCGAGGTCTTCATACCATCCTCACTTCTTCCCGGATTGACATTAAAGGAGGTGCTACTCATCACTGAGCTACACCACCTTATCAAGTGAAAAAAATCTATTGGAAATTACCTTTGCAAGGATCTTGTACCCCTTTTGAAGCATTGTGATTGGGCACTCGCTTTAAATCCTATTCTTGTTACCTTTTTTATGGATAAGCTTGATGATAACATTGTTCATGCATTCAAAGAGCGAAAAAAGCCAATGCCTCTTGCCAAACCAAGTGCAATGGAGTGGTCACTGCCTCTTTGTAGGATTTCAAAACCTCGTTTGTGAGGTTGTCAAGACCCTAGGCTTTTCCCTTTGAGGAACGTATCGATAACTTCATGAATCTCATATTCTGAGATGGGCACGTCAAGTAGATACTTCAGATTATGTGGTTTTCCTGATGAAGAGAAACTTGAGATGTTCCATATGTAATCATGACTATGGGGGGGAAAGGACCATCAAAACCCCCAAGAGTTGAGTAAAGTGGTCGACAATAATAGCACTGTTTTCTTCTTCCATTTTGCATTTGACCCCATTACTACCTATTAAGAAGGGAATCGAGTCTCTTTTTTGCTTCCCCTTGAGGATCCCACACATCTCTTTAGTTGGTTTGTCAGCCTTAGCCAACCACCAATCTTTAAAGTATACTTGTAGGTTTTTCCTTTGAATTTCTTCCATGTATCTTAGCATGCCTCTGATTTTTTGTAGTCCTATCTAGTATTGGTGGTTCCCTTTGTTCACTTCCTCCTAAATATGCTAGAGCCTCGGCTACAACTTCTCTCTCTACCTCCACCAAATATTTCAAAGCATCTTGTGAGTCCTGACTAGAATTTGATGAGTCTTCTCAACCGAAGCCCTCCAACCTTTGGTTAGTGAAGCACCATTGGCAAAGGCTGTCGGGAAGAAGGAGGTCGTGGCAGGAAGCCGGCGCGTGGGGTTGGATCAGGCCCCGCTTTGGTGCGCCGTTCCCGCTGTCCTGCGAGCGGCGTCTGCGCGCTGGGTGCCTCGCCTGTGCTCTCCGGAGCGTGCACGATCCTCGTACGTGTGGGACCCTTGCCCCTCGAAAGTGTCGAGACGTGGGACCATGGGCGTCGGAAAGAGACGATTGGAGACCGCAGTGATACACGGAATGCAGATGAAGCCCAACGATACAACGGAAATGAAACTGAAGCCTCCAATAAAATGAATGATACAAGCAGGCCGCTACAGTGCGGGCCGTCGGTACAATAAAACCGCTACAGTGCGGTGCGATGATACAATATGAATGCCGCCGCTACAGTGCGGGCCGGCTAGTATATACTAGATCCCTCGCTACAGTGCGAGAAATCGCCTACGGGATTCCGCTTCGGTCTTCGCGGTCCAAGCTTTTCTTCAGGTCTTCAATCCACTCTTTATTTCAGGTACCCTCAGCAGTAGCCTCCCTTCTCTTTACTTCAGATAATCAGAAACCGCATAAACCTGGAGGAGACGATCCACAAGGGCAATCCACAGGATGGGGTCTTTATCTTCTGTCTTCAATCACTTTCTCTTCACTTCATATAATCAGCATCCACATAAACCTGTAGGAAAGTTCCACAAGAAAGACCACGGGGGTGAGGGGTTGATAAATCATTAGCATAAGAGCTTGAAAATGATTCTTGAATTTGAGTGATCAATCCCTTTTTCCATCAAAAATTCTTCTTTGAGTAATTTCAAACTTAATGAACAAATGCAACCCATTATTCTTCGTGAATCATGGTTCTCATTGTGATAAAAAAGATTTCGTGAATCATGGTTCTCATTGTGATAATGAAAAAAGATTCGACTAGAAAGAAAGACAGTATCACTACTTTCATCATTACAGTAAGCAACTTAACAATTCTCGAATCTCTTGAAAAATTTGGATAAAACACTCGCGCATGCGATCAGTAGAGGTAATAATGATGAGTTCCAAAACATCAATTCTCTCCAGCAAACAATTTATGCATGATACCTCATCAAACAATTTATACATGATACTTCCTCTGTTAAGAATGATTTAACTTGTTTCTCGAAAAAGTGAATTAGATGGAATGTATATTTGTGTTCTTATCCCATTATCACGAGCATTAACCTTTGAGGAGATTACACATTATCACGAGCATTAGCCTTTGAGGAGATTACACAACATGCAATTCATAAATCATCTGAAAACAAATCCTTGATTGACTTAACGTGTCTCCGGTATCTACGTGTCTACGTGTCCATCTCTCTCTCTCTATCTATCTCACAGCGTGTGCAAGCTCCACGTTTCTCCTCTTTGCTCAGGCAATCTAGCTTAGATCTCTCTCTCTCATCAGAGTCATCACCGACATACTCTGTTCTCTGATAGCGCCGAATAGAATCTCTCCGGTCTCCGCTCGCTCTTTCTCTCTCTCTCTCTCCTCCGAAATTCTTCTCCGCCTTCTGTTGCGCGCAGCCAGGATGTTCCTTCCTCTCTTTCTATGCCGCCAGACGCCTACATCACCGACACTTTCTGTGCTGCGGCGAGGTCTAGCCAGGAGTCTCACGTATATCTCTCTCTGCAGTCATTCCTATCTTTCTGCCAGCCACGCAACGCCGCCACAAGAGTCTCTCAGCGTCAGAATCTCTCTGTGCGAGAGTCTCTCTCATAAGTCTCCATGTTAGCGCCGACTTTGCTCTGTAGACAATATCTCTCTCTATACGAGTTTCTGCCGTGCTGACCAAGCGACCAACTCCTCTCTAGACGTTCTCTTCTCCCTCTTTGTCCCGGTCTCCAGCTCTGCTCGCGCATCCACGTGAGTCCACAATCTCGCACTCTCTCTGTCCGATAGCTCACGCAATCATCTCTCTACAGCTCTGGGGCACGCATAAATCCATCCCTCTTTCTCTGGTGCCATCGACGCTATCTCTACTGCTCCAAGGAGCCAGCACCGCCCATCAGGTCCGGGACCATCAACATCTCTCTACGCGCTGTCGAGACGTTCATTGAAAAGAGGGGAGTGATTCAGAAGTGATCTCAATCGGATATTCTTCATGACCTTAAGTTCTAGATGAAGCTGCTCGTTCTATCTTTAATGAATAAACATTGAAAATTTTTAATCTATGGTCTTTCCACGCAATTTGCCTATATATAGCCCATAATGCTCTAGAATGAGAAGGATATGGGACTCATTGTAGAAGTACTAAACATAACACTTCAATTCCGTTGAGAATTGGAGTTATCGTTTCTCATTCTCGTTGATGTAAAGAAACAACTTCTTAAAGAAACAAGTCACTTAATATCAAGGCTTATGAAGACATTTCTCCATATGGATAACTAAACACATCTCATTTACAGTTTCTCTTGTATGCAATGGCAATCTCTCTATCTCTCTCTCTCAATGAAGAGTTGCATATGATTTCTGTCTAGAAAGTTCTTACGTTAGATTCTTTAGACATTCACGATTTTGACGCATATGAGCATGAGTCATATTTCCTGCCATGAATACGTCACATGATGTAAGTGTCATGAAGTTCATCTTATATATGTATAGATAAGAGTAACACATGAAAGAGGATATAAAAAATAATAATCTTCATCCGACGTTCTCCATGAGAATTGACATACATGGATTTTTTTTTTTCACGTTGACTTGATTCATGGAATTACAGGAAAAGAACCACAGAGAGCAACCAACTTTGGAGTATTAAAACACACAAAACGACCTCCTCTTGGGGTTTGATTGATCCCAATTTTTGTATCTGAGAGAGCTTGAATTAACATCTTCAACTCGCCCAACTTTATGATGGGCAATTTTGCTTGTACCGTTGTCTAAATTCATCCCTTCGCTTAATGAATGTAACACAACAAGGTAATAACCTCTTAAGTTCTCACTCAGAATTTCTTTTGTTAACAATCACTCATGAAACAACCATTACTGCTTTTTCACTTTCACATCCATAGAACGATCGAGCATAATCTCTACAGAACTGTAAAATGCACCTTGAACTTCATTAAACTTTCGGTCCGTCATGATGTGCAAGGTTCAAGTTACATGTGTGTCTCGCCAAATATATACAGCGTATGAAAGCATTCGATTCTAGCCATTGAAATTCCTCAAAAGACAAATATGAACACGAGCTTAAACAATCCTTCTCATGGATTTGCACAGAGGTTATCTTGACTATTTTGAAATTACGCACCACAAATGTGTATTTAAGTTTTCCTCCCTTTTTCATGTGCCTTAATTACATTGCTAATATCTGTAGTAGAAAAAAAGAAATCATCAAACTTAAAGCGTAGAACAACACTTATCTCAGGCGAGGTTTGTGCAGGTATTTATCCTTGAAGTCTCTTCAATTTTATACTGTTCTGCAACTTTCCTTGGGAGTTTGAGGAATTAACGCCTATTCACATCATCCAGTTGGTTGACATAACTTCCTCTTTTGTAGCGATCAGCACGTCTTCACTTTTTATCACCCATAATTGAACAGCACTCCTCTGAAGTTTGTAGTACTGTTCAAGCCTTCAAGATACCTGGTTATTCATTTGTATTGTTCAAGCCTACAAGGTACATTCGTCATCCTACTACTTCCATCAACATTTCCAGATTCGCATTTCTTCCTTCATGATTCAACTTCATGCTCATTTGCACTTTGTAATTCAGAAGTTCTTCCCAACATCTCTGCTGCTGCTACTGTCTACCATCGCCGAGATAGTTTTTAGGATTGAAGTCGTTTGGTACATGTGCATCCTGGTAAAGGGTAACCTTACATCCTTTCCACTGTCGGAAGAAAGTGTAAGGCACTCCGGGAAAGCTCCCACCTACAACACCCTTGCCTAGGAAAGGCTCTTTTAATGTATCGAAGTACTGCATGCGCAAATGAACCTTTTATAGATATCCTGCCGCGGGAAAGATTCAGATCTCTGTCCTTGTTTTTGTCTGAGCTCCCCCATAAAACCTGTCTTCCCCGTCAGTGTATAGTTTTTCCTCTTTCTTCTGCTGATGTCCTATACACTTCTGGAACTCTAGCTGATATCCATCTCCAAAACGAGCCCTGAACAGGAACAAGATGCCGAGCATATCCCTTCGTCTCGGATCCCTTCTCCGCCGCTGTGACCCTTGATCCTGCCTGCTATGCAAAACTCCCTGGCTTGCACCTCAGAGTCAACCTACGGAGATGAAAACGTGCTAGCCCAACTTGATGCTATCTGCATAATCTTCCTTCTCTCCTATAGCATTGCCGCTCCATAGATAATCTGTCTGATGAAATCCTAATGAACAATCCATGACAAAGAACTTCCGCACCTTCCCGTCAGGCTTTTTCCTCTTTCTCTTCCAACGTGTTGTTCCCCCTTCCGAGTCGAAGGAGAGCCCCCCAAAATGGGCAAACGGTGACCCTTTTTTCCGTTCCTACGACCACGTAGTCCTGTTTTCCTCTTTGCCAAAAATCCTTCTAGATTTAATAAAGGCCTTAATCAATGCTAATTTCTTTCTTCAGACATAAAAAAACTGAATGAACACGAACAAGATCCTTTGCTATAACCACAGAATGAGCTTCGAGATCATCTCATTGAATTGCCACCT
Source organism: Ceratopteris richardii (assembly GCA_020310875.1). Taxonomy (NCBI): domain Eukaryota; kingdom Viridiplantae; phylum Streptophyta; class Polypodiopsida; order Polypodiales; family Pteridaceae; genus Ceratopteris; species Ceratopteris richardii. The sequence goes on from MU260106.1 coordinate 102,035, forward strand.
CAAGATTCGAATCTCTACCACATCCACCCCCTCTGAACCTGTGCATCCTCCGGTTGCATCACCATCGATCTCGATATCAGCAAATCATTGTGAAAATTTAAGTACACGGGTTAAAACAAATGTGCCTATGCACGGCCATGTAATGGGCCCTACATATGCATACTCTAGGTGCATGGAAAAACGATATGGTGCAGATAAGGGAGTTATCAGGCATTCGATGATGAGGCTTCACACTCAAAATCGAAATCAAGATCTGATCATGCATTCATAATCCATTTAATGTGCAATTTGATGTGTGCCTATAGGCTTGAAAACTCCATGCACATACATTTCCAAGCATGCATACTCTAAGTGCATGTATTTTACAATTATGGTGCAAGCATGGAAATGCTTCTCAGGGTTTCTAAACAAAGAAGCTCATTCCTCATAGTTCTGCTCACAAAACTAATCACTCTCTTCTCTCAACCCGCTCATAGCTCTCTCATATTCCTATCGATGATATTTACAAATCCATTTCATGTGCAAATAAATGTGCATCTACGGGAATTAAAAATGTGCTCCTTTCAACTTAAAATATGCATACTTTATGTGCAATGCAACTCAAAATGGTGCAAGAGATCAGGGTTAAAACATGATAGCTAATGAAAAAGATTTTCACGACTTTGTTCTTTAGTCATCATCTCTGTTGGCTTCGCTTGATCATTCCTCCACTCATAGAAACTAAACAAATCATGAGAAACATCACATCAAAATGACATTATATACATATGCAGTCCATGAAAGAACTTCAAAAACCATTTGCAATAAAACATAAGCATGCAACTCGAAAGTGGTTGCCTCTATACAATCTCTCAAAACTCTAGATCTTCGATCAGCTCCATATCAACACCTGTTCTCAAAACTGCATAAGAGAAATTAGTAGCATCACATTCAAGAATCACATATTAAAAAACTTCATTCATTTGAACATTAAAAATATCTATTTGAATTATTTTGACTTCAAACCACTCATCCAACATGCATTCATTACCATAGGTGTTCCCACTTTAATTTCTTGCATTTTTAGTTTTATTTGGTTTCTTCTATCTATCTTAAGATTAAAGCAAAAAACACAAGATATATACATTTTTATTTACAAATTTCCTTTTGGTATTATTAATTCTCATTTATTAGGGTTTTTCCCTTCAGACCCATCTCCCTTGATATATGGTCACCAAAGAAACTGTGCTTCTTAAGAAGCCACCTTTGGATCGCATCAATCAAGAAAGAATTCTTAAACAAGGTAAACATGTGTACAAGCCACTTCGTTTTCTTGTCCATCTCTTGGTGGCTTGTGTGGTATACATAACTCTTAGAAAATTTGAAAACCCATGTTTCAATCATTTGAGGATAGTTGTCTTTATTTATAATACTCTCGCTTTCATAATATGGGATTACTCTGGACAAATCAAGAGCACAAAAATATAGAGTTTTCATTTTTAATGAGCTTAAGCCATCTTCAAAAAGTTCCTTTAAGGATACATTTTCATCCATTTCACATTTGAAATCATTTGGGGAAATTTCTCTACTTGTATCATCTTGAATTAAACTTGTCTCTTCATTGGAACGAGAGTTTTGAGTAGATTCATTGGATTCCCTCATCAAGTAGAAGTGAACATCATGCTCGGATGATAATACATAATCATTTTTGTCTTCCAATCTATCATGATTCCTTTCTACTTGACCCCCAGCAATTATGGTATCTGCTTCTTTCTCTAGTCTTTCCAAGAATTCTTCATCATTGGTATGATCCCAAATCATCTCTCCTCCAACATGAAGAGAATCCATATCCTCATAATCAACAAAATCTTGATCTTCAACTTCTTTATCCAAAATGCCATCATAGGATTCTACATCCATCTCCATCAATTCTTTCTCGTTCTCTTCAAAGGATGTACTTATTCCACCTTCTTCAAGCATTGATTCTTCAATCACTGATTCTTGCTCAAGAATCTCATCATGTATGAGAATCTCAACATATGCATCCAAATCAGCTCGAGCTTTATCAATGCAATTGGTTGACTTAATAGTTTTATATTGAATATCCTTCGATGCAATACACACATCAGATTTATCATATGTCACAATAAACATTTCATCTGCCACTTTATGCTCAATTTCTTCAACGTGTGGACTCAACTCAACATGATTATGTTTGACATACATATCAGTATTTAGAGGAATGATCAATGGTATTTTCTCATCCTCCTCATATTCATTCATATTTCTCTCTTCATGGAATGTGGCATCATTTACATACATATCATTATTTTGAACTCCATCCAACTTATCCTCTTTTTTATGTGTAGGATCTTTGTCCAATGTGACATCGCTCAAAAGAATATCAGTATCTTGATCTTGATCTAGACTATGGGTAGGATTAGGATCATGCTTATCACCATCGCCATACATATCACTATGTAGAGGACTTATCATTTGTACATCCTCTAGATTAGCATCATACTCATCTTCGTCATCACACATTTCAATCTCTAGAGGACTCATTATTTGCATGTCCTCCTTCATATAAGTAGGTTCATTTTCTTGCATCTCTGTATGCATGTATAATGTGGATTCCTGCATATCCATTTTCTTACCCATCGGATCTTTTATTGACAGGTCCTTAGATTCAACATCATGTTCCATGGGAGTTTCTTCATGTAATTCAGTCATTAGATCAGAAGTTCTATCCGAATCTTGTGTTAGAAGGGGATCATCACCATCAAGTGACATCCAATTATACTCCACATCTTGCCCGATATCATCACGTAAGGATGCATCTCGAGCTCGACCTTCAGATATATTTATTGGGTTCTCTATTTGTATCTTATTTTTTATTCCCATTCGGTCACCTATGAGCCTTCTAGATATCTTTATCTCTTTGTTTGCATCTTGAGATGTTTCTTGATTTTTTTGATTATCCTTTATTTGATATGAGAAGTTTATCGGAGTAGGGGAAGCTTCATCTTGATTTCTTGTTGAGTTTTGTTGATTTTTATTTTGTTTTATGTTTGTTCTTTGTTTGGTTTGATGTTGGTTTAGTTTTGTTTGATTTTGATTAGCTTCCACTTGCTCCTTTGATCCTCCCATCTTCGGGCTTTGTCCACTTATGGCACCTAAAGATGTAATCATTGTAAAGAAGTCTAGGGGCTCTTGGCACCTTGTAACCTTTGAGGTTATATCGATCGCACTTTTAGAAGTTTCTTCATATTTCCCATCATCACTATGGATATCAAGCCCATGCATATCTACTTCATGCCCAAATGGGGTCTCTACAACCTCATGGAGTTGAACATTATCCACGATTGGTAAAATGCTTGGAACATGGTTATAATTTTCATCTGTTTGAAGATCTGTTCTCCAATCATTTAGAAATTTCTCAATTGTTTGTTGTTTCTTTACGTATTTCATCACAGCTTCATGGACGAGCATCCAATCCTCTATGAGCCCCGAGTCCGAGTCTATATCTTGTAGAAGCGGAATTAGTTCTTCTCGGGCATTAACATCGATTGTTCGAAGAAACAACGAAACCCTTTCATGACTTATGCACCTCTTATCCTGCTCAGAAAGATCATCATATTGTCGCCCAAACTCTTCTTTGATCTCGAGAATTGGTTGGTCTTTGGGCATATGAACCCACCTCAGGAAAGATCTACGAGTTACTTTATCAAGATCCTCTAGCATAAACTGCTTGAGGAATGTCGCTTTGTATTGGGACCATGTCGTTTGATTTATTCGCATTATTTGGTCTCGCATGTCGTATCCCGACACATAGATAAAGTTTTCACATAATTCTTTTTCCGTCATCGGACTTAATCCGACACCTAGGTATTTGGCCTCGAGTTCATATTCTTTGCAGAACTTTGAGACATTCTTTCCATTGAAAAAGCCACACCGATTGACTAGACGTTCATGAAGTGATTGGATGGCTTTTTGACGTCTATCTTCTTCTTGAAAGCGTAGGAATTGAGCTAGGATATCTTCCATTTTGATTATGCTAATCTTTGTGGCTCTATAACTCACTCACCCCCTCCTTTCACGTCGGGTTCACCAGGTATGTCGAGACGTTCATTGAAAAGAGGGGAGTGATTCAGAAGTGATCTCAATCGGATATTCTTCATGACCTTAAGTTCTAGATGAAGCTGCTCGTTCTATCTTTAATGAATAAACATTGAAAATTTTTAATCTATGGTCTTTCCACACAATTTGCCTATATATAGCCCATAATGCTCTAGAATGAGAAGGATATGGGACTCATTGTAGAAGTATTAAACATAACATTTCAATTCCGTTGAGAAATGGAGTTATCGTTTCTCATTCTCGTTGATGTAAAGAAACAACTTCTTAAAGAAACAAGTCACTTAATATCAAGGCTTATGAAGACATTTCTCCATATGGATAACTAAACACATCTCATTTACAGTTTCTCTTGTATGCAATGGCAATCTCTCTATCTCTCTCTCTCAATGAAGAGTTGCATATGATTTCTGTCTAGAAAGTTCTTACGTTAGATTCTTTAGACATTCACGATTTTGACGCATATGAGCATGAGTCATATTTCCTGCCATGAATACGTCACATGATGTAAGTGTCATGAAGTTCATCTTATATATGTATAGATAAGAGTAACACATGAAAGAGGATATAAAAAATAATAATCTTCATCCGACGTTCTCCATGAGAATTGACATACATGGATTTTTTTTTTTCACGTTGACTTGATTCATGGAATTACAGGAAAAGAACCACAGAGCGCAACCAACTTTGGAGTATTAAAACACACAAAACGACCTCCTCTTGGGGTTTGATTGATCCCAATTCTTGTATCTGAGAGAGATTGAATTAACATCTTCAACTCGCCCAACTTTATGATGGGCAATTTTGCTTGTACCGTTGTCTAAATTCATCCCTTCGCTTACTAATGAATCATCATTGGACTCTTGCCAACGTGAGAGAACATCTAGTAATCATGGGATTTGAGGATCTGGATCAATCAAAGTTCAGAATACAAGGGCATAAGGTAAGTAGCATATGGTATTTCTTCTTTTGTTTATACAAATTCTTACACTCAAATATGTTCATTTAAAGTTTTCTATTTGTCTGCAGATTGGTAAGAGGTTGGAGGATAAAATTAAAGTCCTCCTTGAATGGAGTGTGGATGGAACTCAACTTTCATTGTCATAGCTCAAGGACTATTTGAGTGCTACAGTGTACACACACCTATGTTCCATTTATAATCCTACATCTGCAACAATGTATTTAACATGCAAGACATGTAGCATGTAAAATTTTTTGATCTCAATATGATGTACAATTTGCCAAATCTTTGGCTTTTCCAATGGCAATTTATTATAATTTTAAAGTTCTGAGAATTTTTTTTTTCTATTGTGTTGTCGTGTATCTTATTCTGGTTAATGATTCTGTTCAATCTTTTTATGAGCAAAAGTTTTTTTTCTGAGAGTTCTGTGCATGATTGTTTTATTTGAAGGTATCAGTTTTAGTTTTAAAATGGGTCCCACTCACTTTAAAATTTTGAAACTACTATAAAAGCAACACTTATTCTCTCATTTCTCACTTTTGCAACCAAGAAGAGCTACAATCACTAGCAGAGTACGCACACAAGCTAGCATCACGCGCAATGGCTGCCGCATCCTCCAGTACCCTGCAACTCAAACGTCCACGTGAACTCTTCAATGAGTTCTTGGAATCAACTGAGTTCAAAGGTCAGAACCACTTGTATGACCTACTGTCTAGGGTCCCTGATCTAGACAAAACAATTCAACTGAACTCTGATGTGCTCAAGGAAATCATAGAGTTCCTTGAGTACTACATCTTGCGTTTTTCTATAGAAATACCGCCTTATGAGGGTAAATGGGTTCCATGTGACCTTCTACTCTACATACATAGAGGCGATGAAGCCTTCATGAAGCGCCTTAAGCGCTTCATGGCAATTGCGGAAACTGCTGGGCACTTACTAGATGACTCTGTGCCATTAGTAAAAAAACTTAACAAAAAGAAGAGGATGGGTACAAAGTACCTATCCTACACTGCAACAACATATTTTATTATTAATGAGGAGCCGGAACCTACACCTGTTGAGCTCCCCAACCTTGCCACTGGGGGTTTTGTTAAGGAGAAGAATGAGCCTCAACCAGAGGCCATAAATTTTTCCAAAGAAAGCATTACAATCCACCAAGAATTCCCTGGTGGTGTTGAGGATAAACTACATGTTTAGCACCAAAGCGCACCGCATATCTCTGCCCCTCATCATCATCTTGACCTATGACCCAGCCTATGCCAATAGGACTGGTATCAACGGTCAAAATGATAGGTCTCTGACCTGAATAGTCAACACGCCTTAGAATCGGAGCTTCAATTAGCAGTTGCTTCAGTTTACGCATAGCTCTCGACTGTTTCTCTATCCATACAAACTTCTTTCTCTTTCTCAACAGATCATATAAGGGGTTCGCAACGTGAGCAAAGTGAGGAATCCATATCACATAGAATACACAGGCTCCTAGAAACCTTCTCACCTCACTGACATTACGACACACTTCAGAGATCCTGCTAATGGCCTCAACTTTCTGCGGGTATGGCTTGCGGCCATAATGTCCACACAGATGTCCTACAATGAGGACCTCATCAACGCCAAAAACCGATTTCTCTAAAGAAAGTGTTAGCCCCACATTTTCAAACCTCTCAAAGATCTTCTCACAATCAGCAATATGATCTCTCACAAACTTTCTACATCCTGAAGCATCTAAACTCACATCTTTCACTCTTTCCTCACATCCCTTTATCGGAACATCATCAATGAATGGCATAGTCACAGATGGTATAAAGTCCCGTAAAACCAGATTCATGGCATTCATCATGTGAGCCACAGAATTCGTCGCTCCCTACGGCAAAGTACACATGCGTACAAGGCCCAGTGGAGTCCTCATGGTCGTAATGTCTCTACTCTCCATAGCCAACTGAAACTGGTCATAACCTGAATACAGATCCCCCATAGAGTAGATGGAATGCCTAGCAAACGCCTCAGCAAACTCATCCACTATGGGTCCTGTCCCTACATTTCTAATTGTGACTTTATTCACAGGTTGCAGATCCTGAATGAAACGAAGCTTCCCATTTTTCTTAGGCATAGTAAACCACCTATTCGAATATGGAGCCGAGGAGGGTTCCAATATCCGCATGGAAATCTTTTCCTTCAACAGCCTCATCAGCTCAGGTAAGTGAGCTTTTGGGACTGGTATAGGCCGGATATTCCATGGTATATGTGGCACTGTAAAGATAATCATAGGAGGTACTTGTTTCGGGTCTGCGCATCCTATCTCATGTGGGAAAAGTGCAAATGCTTTTTCGTGTTTCTTGATAACTTCAATGAACTTTTGTTTCTCTTCTTCTCTCAGGAATAATTTCTCTCCAAACTTGATCTCTTTAATAGTCTCATCAGTGAAATGGTGCCCTATGAGCTCTCGTCGTCTCAGCATAGGGTCATCTGACACTCGTAGATACTTTTCATGACTATCCTCTGGCAATGGCTGAGCTATAGGCTTCACTTTCTTATCCACAGTCTTATACTTCGTATTTACATTTACTTCATGCTCTCTCATAAACTCCTTAATCATCTTATACTCTTGGATAGAGCTGAGCATAATGATTTCCGATTTCTCATTTCTCTCAAATGCCTTCTCAAGCTCTTCCAGAGTAGTCAAACTTCTCTCCAACTGGATCACATCTTCAATCTTCTCATCAGGTAACATCATTCCTAAATGCTTATAGTGTCTCTCATGAACTTTTCTGAATTTATTTGAAACATTTTCTTTCTGTAAGCATAGCAACTTGAATGCGATGAATAAATAGAAAAACTTTCAAAAGTATGTACAAAGTCATGCGAGACATCAAACCAACTCCCACTGTTGTCTCGCTCAATAGTGGATCCTAACAGAAATTTTGATCAGCAGAAGTTCCATACTCTTCAACATGCATACACTCATCATGGTCATGTGAATTAATAGGTTTCTTTCTTATATTCTTTTTATTCCTGGAGTGATTTGGACACACAATCATCACTTGCAGAGAATGAAGGCCAGATCTAGATCGGATTCTGGCATAAGCAGATCCATCATCCATGGCCTTAGACTCCATTCTTACCTCAGCTATAAAGGGCTGCCCAAGGATAGCCTCATATGAACAATGGTCCTGGACAAAGAAGTGAAATTCCTCAAAAATCCCACCTATGGTCACAGGCACAAAGGCGCATGCCCCAAGCAGTGCTCCTGAACCATTATCCGCTGTCCTCATCCTCCATCCATGATCTTTATCAATCAGCCACCTAAACTTATCATAGAGCTTCTTAGAAATCACATTTATCTCTGATCCTGAGTCAATCAAGGCCAGAGCAAAACATGACTCCTCATTGCTCCCTAGCTTTATCTTCATCTCTGGAGTTCCTCTCGCCCAAAAGGTCCTACTAAACTCACTTTCTGTCTTCCTCATTTCATCATCAGGTATGATAGGACCTAGAGAATTTTTATGACACCTGGCAACCTCATCATCATCATCATCAGATGTATCACTCAATGTAACTGCTTCATTTGTCACTTGAATATCTTCAGGTGCTTCATCCATCTCTACATCTTCAGGTAGTGGAAACCTCTTTCTCTTGACCAGCTTTATAAAACTGTTCTTGAACTTAGGCTTTGCTATGGAGAAGACCTGTTCCAAGGACATGGTCACTTGGCTCTTCAGTAAAATGTCATTTAATATCTCTCTTGCATCATTTTTCCTTTCCAACTCAGAAATTAATACAGCCTTTGGAGTTCTCTTCTTTTTCTTCTTCTTTTCTTTGTCAGCTTCTTGAATACTTTCTTGAATTTCATCTTTCTTTTGAACAGGTTCTGATTCTTTCTCTTTCTCTTTAGTCAGTTCTTGAATCTTAGTTGGCCCAGCCGGCCTCTTTCCCTCTCTTATCTCTTTCTTCTTTGCCTCTTCCTTTGAAACAACAGGCTCTTTGAATTGTACTTTCCTTTCTGGCTCTTTAGCCTTTTCTTCGGCCTCTTGGCTTTGCTTTCTGGTCACTCTTCTTTCTGGCTCAGTCTCTTCCTGACTCTCATCCCTTTTCCTCTTTTCCTCCACATTGGCTATGTGCGAATAGACCGAGGATTCATCAACAGGAGACTTCCAGGCAGTCTTCTGCATAATGGCATCCCTAGCCCTCACTAAAGCCTCTATGGAAGAATTTCTTTGGGGTCGAGGTCTAGGCACTTTTTCATCTTCCTCCTCAAGAGGTTCTAATCGTGCAGCTGATGTACTTGCATTATTGCCAGATAATTCTTCATAAAACTTCTTCATTCCCCCCTTTCCCCAATTCACAGGTAGAGGAAGGCGGGTCCTGAAGTCACATAACTTCTTATCGATATCTATCACCAGTTGATGCTCTTTTGCTAGCTTAAGCTCTTCACAGGCATATGAAAAATGCTCTTGTGCATCACACCATACGCATCTCTTAGCCCCTCCAAACCCACCAGTCGCTCGTCTCTCAAAAGGTCCAGTGTTTCTTTGAAATGTGGTTTGCACTGGTGGTGTAGGTATCTGTTGGGCAACAGGCTGCACTAGAGGTGCAGGCTGTGGCATCACATAGCCTTGCATATTTGGAATGGGCATAGTGCCTCTCTGTAATGTATCTGCATAACTCGTACTCGCCTGAGGAGGAGTGGGGTCCTGATATCCCATAGAATTAACTTTATTGTGAATACTCGCCATTTCTTTTGACATAGACGCTTGCATCGTAATAAGATTCTCTATCTGTCGACTGAGAATCTCAACCTGTATCTCCATTGGCGATCGCGAAGTGGACACAACATTAGCAAAAGCTGACGTTGCAGGCACATTCGGAATTGCCGGAAGTGGAGCTTCCCTAGGCGGTTGTGGTGTTACCACTGCAGGTCTATCGTATAACACCGCCTGGCGTTGCCTCATTTGGGCAACCGCTTCTACCTCTCTGCTCACTACACCCCAATCTTCAGTCAATCCAAATCTCTTCCCAGGCTCTTCAATCCTCCTTTCGACCTCAGTCCTGTCTTCAAGACTTAAGATCCTTAGGAAAGATATAACTAGGTCAGGTTTCAAAGCATCTAAATCGGCCTGTGGAAGTTGTTCATATCTTCTCAAGAACTCATTCAAAAGTTGAGTGAGGGATGCAGTGGGCTTCGGAGAGCTTATCCACCGCAAGAACCCTTCTCTACTGTGTTGGGAAAAGTCTTCTAAATAAAACAGCTTATGCAATTCTTTTCTGAATTCGGCCCAAGGCTTTGCTATATGTGCAGTAATAGGGGCTAAAATGGATCCCGATACGACCCGTGTAAAGCAATGTATAAACACATCCTCGGGTAGACCATAAATCCGTGCATGTTCCTCAAAAACATCCAAATATTCGGTTACGTTTAAGCCTATAAACTTTCCTTTTTCTCTCAATACCGCTTGGACTACGCGGGCCCCTTGTTTCTCTATTACCATTTCCTTGAATATATCCTCCATCTCTCTTCTCTGCTTTGTCCTAGAACGTAACACAAGGTCTAGCGTAAGTGGCTCAGTTATTTCTCTAAGCTCAGAGTAGAGATCAGAGAAGAGGCTTGATGAGTCACGAGCTAGGAGGTAAAGGTCAGTCTAAGCTCTCTGATTTGCCTAGGCCAAAGTCTAGTTGAACTGTCCTCTCTTCGATTCCCAAGATTTCAATGTATTTTCCCCTCTTTCAATGAGAATTTTCTAATGTTTTCTAACGTTTTGTCTAAGCTAGAAAATCAGCAAATCCCTAATCTAAGCGGGAAAAAAATTCACACACGTATGGACTAAACTAATGCAAAGCGTGGATGCTCAAACTCAAGCAGCAAGACAATCTTTCTGTTTCAGCAGTGTATGTGAAGCAATGCAAAATTTCAAATAACTTGAAGTGCTAGTACCTGGAGTCTCTGTCTGATGCCGAGGTTCTTGTCTTGTCTTCTCAAGGAGTAGGTGACGTGATGAGGATCACCGGGCAACCGCAGTGGAGGTGATCGCAATCCGGGTGGATCGGGTCCGGTCGTGGCACACACAGGGTGTATGAAGCTAATGAATGTTGGAAGGTTTAAAGATGTGAAGGTGAAATTAATGTTGAGTATGGAGATGAGAGAGATGTTGAAATGATTATGGGAATAGGAATGTAGGAGTGCAAGTTAGATTTATGAACATGAATGATAAGAATGAAAGAGAACCATACATACGAATGAAATTTGGAAGGAAGAATGGTCCATTGAAGGAGCTTCTTAAACACTTCCTAATTCCAATCCATATGCATAGTTTTCTTTGGATGATATGTATGCATGACGAGAATAGATGGAACCCTTACACATAAACCAGTTTCGAAAGGAAGAATGGTCCAATATTGGAGCTTCTTATACACTTTCAGAAACTAATCAATATGTATGGGTATGTATGGATTATATGCATGCAAGTGAATTATGATGATAGAGTTTACTCACAAGCTCAAAGAAACATCCTCACTGGTTCAAGGCAATACTGCGGAGCCTTCTCACACATAGAAGAAATAGAAGACATGTAAAAATACTTAAGAGACTGAGAGAGGTGACAAGAGACAAGTGACAAGTGACATGAATTAAAAGAATTTGAATTAAGTTACATGTAAAAGATCGTCGTGGTACGTCATGCTAAGCAGTCTACTGATCAAAGGTGGTTCCAACCCTCAAACCATGACAGTTCAACCGAATGTCACACGTAAGAAGGTGAGTTCCACTCCAGTGACCCTATGTCAGTCTAGGCTCGTAACGTCTAACTAAAGAAGTCTAAGACTCATTAAAATCAGCTCTAACTCACTCACACGCTCCACCGAGGGTGAGTCAAGATAGAGATGCTGGTTTCAAGAGCCTATCCTAGATTGGAGTTCTAACTTAAATTTGAAACTAGGTTCTATACTCATACTAGCTCACCTTGGATCCTCACTCGCTCAACCGAGGGTGATCGTCTCAAGGAAACCGTAAGCTAGCATGAGCCCTATGGATGCCTAACAATGATGCTCTAGGAGTTTGGAGGGGGGTTTATATAGTTTTTTGAATGAATTTGGGCCCTTGGATCTAGAGAAATCAACTCTCAACTCTAGGATCACTACTTTCGATTACAACCATTTGATTAATCAAATCAATGGCTTGGAATTGTTCTTTCTATCAAATCTAGTGTAAAGGAGTGAAATTTAGGCGCCCTCATTCTCCACCATTGGATCTGGGGATGATCTGGACCGTCGGATCAGTGCTGACATCAATTCGGATAAGATAAGCCACTATTTTTTGGAGAAATGCTGCATTATTGATCTTTGATTGTAAAAAAGGTCTTCTTTTATGGAAAAAATTCGTGGATACTCCTTCCTTTATGCTTTAGTGCATCTCCACCCTTGAATATGAGCTCATCTTGACCGTACAACATGGTTCAATCATATTTTGACATGTGGCAGACATTCAAGCCTTCAATTTTCTTATTCTAGAAAATTGCGGTGACCTTGAAAACTGGACTTTGTACTCTTTGACCCTCCAAATAGGCTTTGATGAAGATGAAACTTTGTAGGAGTATGTTTCGAAAGATCTCCTTCAGGAATATGCAGAAAAAACTCCCATCTGAATCTCCCTTGTACAAGTTTGACTACATTTGGAAGCTTGCAAGGTGGCATTCAGGTGTCTAGGAAGCTCTGATAGCCTTGAAAATTTGTACAAATATGTAGCCATATATGATCTTTATACATGCCAAACCATATGGCTAACATGAATTTCTATACAAGAATTTGTAGGGTCAAACTAGAAAAATTACATTTTTACAAAATGAACATAGCATATCAATGTGCTACAAAATCCATTTTCTGCTGAAATTTGGGCTATAGACTGCCTTTGACAATCTTTACAAGTATATGAATTTTCATCTAATTTGGTGACAATGAAATTTTTGCCCTAATTTCCCAACTTTGACCAGCTTTGACCGCTACCATGGACTTTCTTGATTTCTTTGAAACTTTGTATGTGAGCTTCCTTTGACATCCTTGATGCATCCTGGACTTCTCGGGGAATTCCGACTACCTTCACCAAATATGTTTTTTGTAGGCCTTCACAAGTGAGAGAGGAGAGAAAATCTCGACGACATTCGCCCCCACTAAACCTGCGATTCCTCCGGAAGCGCCACTCTAGCATCTGTGAAAAACAAAATGTTCCAGGTATCAAATTCTTTTATAGGCAACATAAGAAACATGGAAGGAAAATTGATTATATGCATGAATCAATAGGTAACGTGATATGAAGCAAAATTTGCATGAAAGAAAGAATTGAAACAGGCAACATGAATATGCATGAACAAATAGGCAACATATATGCAAGTGAACAAGCAACATTGGCAACAAGAAAGAAAAAAAAGAAGCATCAATATGAAGTGGAAGTGGATGTATTGAGTCGTTTTAAGCATCAGTTCCTCTCATCTTGAAGATAATTTTGTACCTTTTTCATAAAGCAATCTACCTTAAATATGATTATGAACAAAGATTTAGGATTTTCAAGAGACATCTTTCATCTTTAGCTTATTTTAGATCAACTCCTTTCCTACATAAATATGAATCTGCTCTTTCTCTAATAACATGCAAGGAAATCTAACTAAACTCCACTAATGCATAAATCTGCCTATATAGCCCGTGATTTATTCTACTATGCCTCTTTATCCTCCTTTGGCTTGCTCTTTTTTTTTTTTTTTTTTTGATGATGATGATGATGATTCGGCAACTTTATGGTTACGATCACTTTTTTGGGGTGGAAGAAAGTGTAAACTTCTTGGTAACATGAAGCAACCTTTTTTTTTTTTTTGATGACGGGGAAAAATTAAACCCCGATACAAGGTACAACCATTTTTTATGACGGAGAACAGTTGTTTAAACTCCGATACAAGTGCTGTGAGATGGACTAAGGATGTAGAAACATGCAATAGCAGGAGCTAGGATTTCAACAATTATGCTTTCGATATAGGATACATATGCATGTTTATATATGAAAGTCATGTCACCAAAATAAACCTCCAAATCTACATGCCCTATCTTTCCACAATCCTAGATTATAATCAATTCCTTAGTAGATAAGTTACTACTTAAGATACAATTTTACACAAGTAGAGAAATCATCATTTGCCTTTTTTTGACTCAAGTGATTTGGATATGCAATGTGATGCAAAGACTGAAAAAAACATGCATGAAACTAGCATGGAAAAAAAATAGAATGAACTTGAAAAAAAAAAAAACAAAGCAACATGAACTTGAAAATTAATTATTATTATTATTATTATTATTATTTTAATAATAATTTTTTAATAACATGGATACTCTTGTTTATGAATCGGCCTCATTGTTGTCATCTTCTTCAATGTCCTCATCCAAAATGTACTCGTCATTATCACGCTTCTTGAATAACTTTATCCTTTTACCTGCAATCAAAGTTTTTAGTGCAACACCATTTAATTCACAAAGAGCATACGTACCATTGTTGTTGACTTTTGATACAATGTATGGCCCAAACCACCGTTAAGTGAGCTTTTTGCGTGCATCATATTGAGAGTCGAATGTACTATCATAAATGAGCACCCAATCTCCTACTTCAATTGGCTTAGGACGCAATCGATGAGTTTTATCAAAATAATGCTTGTTCTTCATTCTAGATTCTCTTAATTTTTCAACAGCATCATCAAGTCTTAATTTACCTTGTTCTAACTGTTTAATACGCAAACTCAAAAAATCATCAGTAGACATGTTTTCAGACCAAGGCAAATTTGACCATGCAGAAATATGAGACTGAATTGGAAACAATGGTTTTTGACAGTACATGAGTTCAGCAGGCATATATCCAGTAGTACGTGTGCATGTCATTCTATCTGCCCAAAGTGCAAAAGGTAAGAATTTAGGCCATTGTTTGATGTCACCATTACATGCTTTAGATATGGCTTTCACAATAGGTGGATGCCCTCTCTCTATTTTACCATTGGCCTCTGGGTTATATGCAGTAGTGAGAGACAAACGAATACCGTGACGCTCAAAGAACTCTTTAGCTTCTCTCGCATTTAACTCTCCACGATCGGCAACTACTTTCTCTATGTACCCAAAGCGACTTATGACATCTTCAAGCAAGAATTTGCAAACATTGTAAGTGGTCTTAGATCGTAGTGCACGTCCCTCTACATGATTAGTTAAGTCTTCTCTTGCAAGTACAATGTAACGCATTTTGTCGATACCTTTAGGCATAGTTACAAGATCTACTACCCACTTGTAGTGAATACAAGGTGGATAAGTAGGATGCAATGGATCTCTATGTTTGACTGATGAATGAAGTTGACAAGTAGAACATGTAGAAACATAGCTACTAATGTCAACATACATCCTAGGCCAATAATAGGTACTTCTAATTTTTTCATATGTTCCAAAAAATCCTTTATGACCGGCCCATAATGTCTCATGCATTTCCTTCATTACTTGCAATTGAAGACCTCGTTTTCCTAGGACTCGTTGTGGATTCTTAACCTTACCCTTAGCATGTCTCCAAAGATAACCATTACATAGGAAAAAGTTATAAGCTCGTTTCCTAATGTTACGGAATCTATTCGTAGTCCAATTAGGTAATGGTTGTAGTGTACTCAGATACTTTCCTATGTCTCTCCATTCATTTTCGTACTCAGACTCATGAAATTGCTCATACTCATATATATGTGGAACATAGTCAACTAAATTCACATTCTTTATTAGATCACTTTCAAGATCATCATCAAATCTAGCTCTCGATAACATACCAGCAACTGAGTTTGACTTACCTGAAATATGAACTAATTCAGGATTTATGAACTTAATATATGAGATCCATCTAAGCATGGCTATATCAGGAGATGAACAATTGGCTAGCATTCCAATGAGAGGCAAACAATCAGTCTCAACTTTGACATTTGCACCAATGAAATATTCTTTGTCTGTTTTCAAAGCTGTTACCATACCCCATAGTTCTCGTTTGATCTGTGGATATTTTCGTTGTGTTTCATGTAGAATTTTGGCACCAAACCTAATTGCATATCTATTCCCTTCACTATCATCTTGACTTATGACCCAACCTATACCAATAGGACTAGTATCAACAGTCAATATAATAGGTTTGTTAGCAGAATAGTCTACACGCTTAAGGATGGGAGCTTTAAGCAATAATTTCTTCAATTTACGCATAGCTTGAGTGTGTTTGTCAGTCCAAATAAATTTTCGTTTCTTCCTCAACAATTCATAAAGACAATCAGCAACATGAGCAAAGTGAGGGATCCAAATAACATAAAAGATGCAAGCACCAAGAAATCTACGTACCTCACTCACGTTGTTACATGTTTCAAAAATCTTGCTAATGGCATCAACTTTTTGTGGGTATGGCTTTCGACCATAATGGCCACATAAATGTCCAACAATAAGTACCTCGTTGACACCAAAAACAGATTTCTCTATGGAAAATGTGAGACCTACCTCTTCAAATCGTTGAAATATTCTTTCACAATCAGAGATATGGTCAAGAACAAATTTACGACATCCCGATGAATCTAAAGTAATGTCCTTTACACGTTCCTCACTCCCTTTAATTGGAATGTCATCAATGAATGGCATAGTTATATGAGGGATAAAGTCATGTAAGACCATATTCATAGCACTCATCATATGAGCCACATAATTAGTCGCTCCTTGAGATAAAGTACACATTCGCACTAAGCCTAAAGGAGTTTTCATTGTGGTTATGTCACGACTGTCAATTGCTAACTGGAATTGGTCATATCCAGAATATAAATCACCCATTGAATAGATAGAATGTCCTAAAAATGATTCAGCAAACTCATCTACAATGGGTCCTGTTCCTACATTCCTTATGGTGACTTTATTGACGGGTTGGAGATCTTGAATAAAACGTAGTTTCCCATTCTTTTTAGGCACAGTGAACCATCTGTTTGAGTAAGGTGCAAAAGATGGCTCTAAAATTCTCATGTTTATCTTCTCCTTAAGTAGTTTCATTAGCTCAGGTAAGTGAGCCTTTGGAACAGGTATAGGACGAAGATTCCATGGAATATGTGGAATAGTAAAGATTATCATGGGTGCAACTAGCTTAGGATCTACACAACCAATCTCATGAGGATACATAGTAAAGGCTTTTCCATGGCTACGTATAACTCTCTCAAATTTATCTCTCTCTGCTGGCAAAAGAAAGTCATCATCTCTACCAATTTTCACATGTTTGATTGTCTCATCCGTGAATTTATGTCCTATGTTTTTCTTATCCCGAAGAATTGAATCATTTTTCACATCAATAATTTTTTCATTACTTCCTTGAGGTAATGGTTGAGCTATGGGTTTGATTTTTTTGTATACAGTTTTGTACTTTTTTTCAACTAAGGCACCATGTGTTTGGTTAAATTTTGAGCACTTGTCAACATTGAGAGCATACTCTTGGATTAGAGCATACTCATCAAGGGAAGAAAGAAGAATAATATGGGAATTAGAATTTTGTTGAAGACATAACTCTAACTCCTCAAGAGTAGAGAAACAATGAGATGTCTCAATCACATGCTCAATGTTCTCATCATGTTCCATGATTTTGTTGTTTTTATAATTTTTTTGGGTTTTTTGGATAAAAGACTTGGACAATTGACTCTTATGAAGAAAATCTAATCTAGAATGTGGAAAACAAAGTGACAAACTATTGTACATGTTGGTTGGATGCGAGATGTCAAACCAATATCCACTGTTGTCCCGCTCAACAATGGATTCTATCCGAAATTTTGATCATATGTAGCTCCAAACATGAATCGAGGTGCACAATCACTACAAGCATGCTCATGACCCTGAGTAACAATAGGTTTCTTTCTAATTGATAATCGATTCCTAGGATGATTCACTCCTACTGTCATGACTTGAAGTGATTGCATTCCATCCTTAGACTTAAATCTAGCATAGGTAGACCCATCATCCATGGCTTTAGTTTCCATACGACTCTCACAAATAAAGGGTTGACCTAAGAGAACTTCATAGGAGCAATTATCTTGAATAAAAAAGTGAAACTCTTCTGTGATTCCTCCTATGGATATGGGCACACTAGCACAAGCTCCATACAAGGTACCTACACCATTATCTGCAGTTCTCATACGCCATCCACAATCTTTATCTATGGGCCATCGAAACTTATCATAGACTTCTCTTGAAATCACATTGATTTCAGAGCCGGAATCTACTAATGCATTTACAGTGATAGTGTTCTTATCAATTCCTATTTTAACATGCATCTCTGATGTACCTCTAGACCAAAATGTTCTTTTAAAGTGACTTTCAGGATTGTTTTCATGATTTTCATGGTCAGGTTGAATAGGTCCTAAGAAATTTTTATTAACATTTACTTCATCATCATCAAAGTCCTCTTCATCAGATTCATCAAAGTTTAAGGCCTCATTCATAGCTTGATCTTGATCTAGAGAATCTTGCATCTCAGTATCTAGATTAAGCGGAAACCTCTTCCTTTTAATTAGGCCGATAAAGTTATCTTTAAAAATAGGCTTTGCAATAGAGAAAACTTGTTCTAAAGACATAGTCACTTGACTCTTAAGCAAAATGTCATCTAAAATCTCCATAGGATCTATTTTTCTCTCAATTTCTGAAATCAAGATGGCTTTAGGTTTTCTCTTCGGTTTCTTTTGTTTTTGCTCAGGATCTTGTTTTTGTTCATGTTCTCGTGTTTGGTCTTCAGTTTGTTTTGATTGTTCTTGTTTATCTAAAGGCTTTGATTCTATTTTTCTTTGCTTTGTCTTCTTCCCTTTTTGTTTCTCCTCTTGTTTTTGTTCATTGGGTTGTGATTCTTGTTGTTTATCTTTGGATTGTGATGTTTCTCCCTGCTCTATGATTGTTTCTATTCCCTCTGAGGTTTGTTTTCGTGTCACTCTTCTTTCACTAGGCTCAGCTTCATCTCTTTTTCGTTTTTCTTCTACATTGGATATGTGAGAAATAAGAGATTGATCTTCTATCGGTGACTCCCAAGCCGTTATTCTCCTAATCTCATCCCGTGCTCTTACTAAAGCCTCTATGGAAAAATCACCTTCCTTTGTGGGTTTACTTGATTCTACTTGTTGTTCATCAAGAGCTTCTAGTTTCACTCCTCTAGTTCCTACGTCCATTATGGTTATATTTTCATAATGTTTTTTCATTCCTCCCTTACCATAATTTCCTTGCAAAGGTAGCCTAGATCGATAGTCACAGATTTTCTTGTCTATGTCTATTACTAGTCGTTGCTCCTTAGCAGCCTTCAATAATTCACAATCTCTCAAAAAGTGCTCTAACGAATCACACCAAGGACACCTACGAGGGCCACGCACAAAACCATTTTGATTTTGAGGATTTTGATTAACTTGTGGTGGGAAATTTTGAAATTGAGGATTTTGTTGATAAGGTATTGCTTGAACAGGATAATTAGGATTTTGAAAATGCAATTGATGTATTTGAGGAGCTTGGGGAGCAACATGTGGTACTTGAGGTGCAAGAGGAGCTTCCATATTATACGGTTGATGATTTTAAAAATTTTGATTTTGAGGATTTTGAAAAGCTATTTGAGAAGCTTGAGGATACAGGTTTTGATACATTTTAGGATTTTGCACATGAGGATGAGGATTTTGCATTGAAGGATTATGCATTGGAGGAACTTGATATGCTTGAGTAGGAGCTACTTGTGGATTTTGATTGGTAGCTATAACATGTTGATTAGGCTCTTGAAAAGTCATTGGGTTCATTTGATTTTGGAAAGTTTTGGTGTAATTAGATTGTAAAGCATCTATAGTCTTGGCCAAATTGGATTGTGTAGCAATAAGACTTTCCATTTGCTTAGTGAGAATTTCCACTTGAGATTGTTCAACTACACTTTTATTTGGCTCTACTTTAAAACCTTGAGTAGGCTCCATCATTTGAGGAATAGGAGTAGAGTCAAAAAGCATAGCATGGGATTGTTCTCTAACTTGCTCCTTAGTTTGTGGAAGGCTAGCTTGAGGAAGACTAGTTTGCTCATAAAGCATGGATTGTCTTTGATGTCTATGGGCTACAGCCTCTACTACTTTACACACTTTTTGCCAATTGTCAGTAAGACCATAGCGCTTATCTGGTTCTTCTAATCGCCGTTCAACTTCCCTACGAGTTTCAGGATGAAGAAGCTTAAGAAAATTGATCACAACATCAGGTTCCAAAGTTATCTTATCCTCATCAGGAAGTTGTTCATAGCGTCTAATATACTCATTTTGTAAGTGAGTAATAGAGCTACTAGGCTTTGGAGAATTGACCCATCGTAAGAATCCATCCCGATTATGTTGGCTATAATCTTCAAGATAGAATTCTTTGAGCATCTCCTTTCTAAAATCACTCCAAGGAAGACTATCATATTGAGTGACACGGTTTATGATAGAGCTATCAACAATTCGTTCAAAGAATGATATCAAAAGATCTTCGGGAAGACCAAAAATCATAGCTTGCTCTTCAAACAAATCTTAGCTTGTGATGTTGATGCCATTGAATTTTCCCTTCTCTCTCAACATAGAAGAGACTATTCTTTGGCCTTGTTTCTCAACAATAAGGGATTTTTGAATCCTTCCTCCATCTTATGTGAATAAGCAAGTGATGCACGATGCTCTAGATCTCTTACAAATGTGTTTACTTCGCGATGAAGATGTGCACGATACCGTGAGAAATCCAATGCAACACTCAAGAATGATGATGATGATATGATGAGGATGAAAAATATGAAACAAAGGATATGGATCACAACCTCCCAACAAGATCAGAAGCAAATGCCACGAAGCGTCTCACGTCGGGTTCAAATGTGGAGGTGATCGCAATCCGGGTGGATCGGGTCCGATCGTGGCACACACAGGGTGTATGAAGCTAATGAATGTTGGAAGGTTTAAAGATGTGAAGGTGAAATTAATGTTGAGTATGGAGATGAGAGAGATGTTGAAATGATTATGGGAATAGGAATGTAGGAGTGCAAGTTAGATTTATGAACATGAATGATAAGAATGAAAGAGAACCATACATACGAATGAAATTTGGAAGGAAGAATGGTCCATTGAAGGAGCTTCTTAAACACTTTCTAATTCCAATCCATATGCATAGTTTTCTTTGGATGATATGTATGCATGACGAGAATAGATGGAACCCTTACACATAAACCAGTTTCGAAAGGAAGAATGGTCCAATATTGGAGCTTCTTATACACTTTCAGAAACTAATCAATATGTATGGGTATGTATGGATTATATGCATGCAAGTGAATTATGATGATAGAGTTTACTCACAAGCTCAAAGAAACATCCTCACTGGTTCAAGGCAATACTGCGGAGCCTTCTCACACATAGAAGAAATAGAAGACATGTAAAAATACTTAAGAGACTGAGAGAGGTGACAAGAGACAAGTGACAAGTGACATGAATTAAAAGAATTTGAATTAAGTTACATGTAAAAGATCGTCGTGGTACGTCATGCTAAGCAGTCTACTGATCAAAGGTGGTTCCAACCCTCAAACCATGACAGTTCAACCGAATGTCACACGTAAGAAGGTGAGTTCCACTCCAGTGACCCTATGTCTGTCTAGGCTCGTAACGTCTAACTAAAGAAGTCTAAGACTCATTAAAATCAGCTCTAACTCACTCACACGCTCCACCGAGGGTGAGTCAAGATAGAGATGCTGGTTTCAAGAGCCTATCCTAGATTGGAGTTCTAACTTAAATTTGAAACTAGGTTCTATACTCATACTAGCTCACCTTGGATCCTCACTCGCTCAACCGAGGGTGATCGTCTCAAGGAAACCGTAAGCTAGCATGAGCCCTATGGATGCCTAACAATGATGCTCTAGGAGTTTGGAGGGGGGTTTATATAGTTTTTTGAATGAATTTGGGCCCTTGGATCTAGAGAAATCAACTCTCAACTCTAGGATCACTACTTTCGATTACAACCATTTGATTAATCAAATCAATGGCTTGGAATTGTTCTTTCTATCAAATCTAGTGTAAAGGAGTGAAATTTAGGCGCCCTCATTCTCCACCATTGGATCTGGGGATGATCTGGACCGTCGGATCAGTGCTGACATCAATTCGGATAAGATAAGCCACTATTTTTTGGAGAAATGCTGCATTATTGATCTTTGATTGTAAAAAAGGTCTTCTTTTATGGAAAAACTTCGTGGATCCTCCTTCCTTTATGCTTTAGTGCATCTCCACCCTTGAATATGAGCTCATCTTGACCGTACAACATGGTTCAATCATATTTTGACATGTGGCAGACATTCAAGCCTTCAATTTTCTTATTCTAGAAAACTGCGGTGACCTTGAAAACTGGACTTTGTACTCTTTGACCCTCCAAATAGGCTTTGATGAAGATGAAACTTTGTAGGACTATGTTTCCAAAGATCTCCTTCAGGAATATGCAGAAAAAACTCCCATCTGAATCTCCCTTGTACAAGTTTGACTACATTGGAAGCTTGCAAGGTGGCATTGAGGTGTCTAGGAAGCTCTGATAGCCTTGAAAATTTGTACAAATATGTAGCCATATATGATCTTTATACATGCCAAACCATATGGCTAACATAAATTTCTATACAAGAATTTGTAGGGTCAAACTAGAAAAATTACATTTTTACAAAATGAACATAGCATATCAATGTGCTACAAAATCCATTTTCTACTGAAATTTGGGCTATAGACTGCCTTTGACAATCTTTACAAGTATATGAATTTTCATCTAATTTGGTGACAATGAAATTTTCACCCTAATTTCCCAACTTTGACCAGCTTTGACCGCTACCATGGACTTTCTTGATTTCTTTGAAACTTTGTATGTGAGCTTCCTTTGACATCCTTGATGCATCCTGGACTTCTCGGGGAATTCCGACTACCTTCACCAAATATGTTTTTTGTAGGCCTTCACAAGTGAGAGATGAGAGAAAATCTCGACGACACCACCTCGCTTCACGTCGGGTTCAGGTGTCGGGAAGAAGGAGGTCGTGGCAGGAAGCCGGCGCGTGGGGTTGGATCAGGCCCCGCTCTGGTGCGCCGTTCCCGCTGTCCTGCGAGCGGCATCTGCGCGCTGGGCGCCTCGCCTGTGCTCTCCGGAGCGTGCGCGATCCTCATACGTGTGGGACCCTTGCCCCTCGGAAGTGTCGAGACGTGGGACCGTGGGCGTCGGAAAGAGACGATCGGAGACCGCAGTGATACACGGAATGCAGATGAAGCCCAACGATACAACGGAAATGAAACTGAAGCCTCCAATAAAATGAATGATACAAGCAGGCCGCTACAGTGCGGGCCGTCGGTACAATAAAACCGCTACAGTGCGGTGCGATGATACAATATGAACGCCACCGCTACAGTGCGGGCCGGCTAGTATATACTAGATCCCTCGCTACAGTGCGAGAAATCGCCTACGGGATTCCGCTTCGGTCTTCGCGGTCCAAGCTTTTCTTCAGGTCTTCAATCCGCTCTTTATTTCAGGTACCCTCAGCAGTAGCCTTCCTTCTCTTTACTTCAGATAATCATAAACCGCATAAACCTGGAGGAGACGATCCACAAGGGCAATCCACAGGATGGGGTCTTTATCTTCTGTCTTCAATCACTTTCTCTTCACTTTATATAATCAGCATCCACATAAACCTGTAGGAAAGTTCCACAAGAAAGACCACGGGGGTGAGGGGTTGATAAATCATTAGCATAAGAGCTTGAAAATGATTCTTGAAATGAGTGATCAATCCCTTTTTCCATAAAAAATTCTTCTTTGAGTAATTTCAAACTTAATGAACAAATGCAACCCATTATTCTTCGTGAATCATGGTTCTCATTGTGATAAAAAAGATTTCGTGAATCATGGTTCTCATTGTGATAATGAAAAAAGATTCGACTAGAAAGAAAGACAGTATCACTACTTTCATCATTACAGTAAGCAACTTAACAATTCTCGAATCTCTTGAAAAATTTGGATAAAACACTCGCGCATGCGATCAGTAGAGGTAATAATGATGAGTTCCAAAACATCAATTCTCTCCAGCAAACAATTTATGCATGATACCTCATCAAACAATTTATGCATGATACTTCCTCTGTTAAGAATGATTTAACTTGTTTCTCGAAAAAGTGAATTAGATGGAATGTATATTTGTGTTCTTATCCCATTATCACGAGCATTAACCTTTGAGGAGATTACACATTATCACGAGCATTAGCCTTTGAGGAGATTACACAACATGCAATTCATAAATCATCTGAAAACAAATCCTTGATTGACTTAGCGTGTCTCCGGTATCTACGTGTCTACGTGTCCATCTCTCTCTCTCTATCTATCTCACAGCGTGTGCAAGCTCCACGTTTCTCCTCTTTGCTCAGGCAATCTAGCTTAGATCTCTCTCTCTCATCAGAGTCATCACCGACATACTCTGTTCTCTGATAGCGCCGAATAGAATCTCTCCGGTCTCCGCTCGCTCTTTCTCTCTCTCTCTCCTCCGAAATTCTTCTCCGCCTTCTGTTGCGCGCAGCCAGGATGTTCCTTCCTCTCTTTCTATGCCGCCAGACGCCTACATCACCGACACTTTCTGTGCTGCGACGAGGTCTAGCCAGGAGTCTCACGTATATCTCTCTCTGCAGTCATTCCTATCTTTCTGCCGGCCATGCAACGCCGCCACAAGAGTCTCTCAGCGGCAGAATCTCTCTGTGCGAGAGTCTCTCTCATAAGTCTCCATGTTAGCGCCGACTTTGCTCTGTAACAATATCTCTCTCTATACGAGTTTCGGCCGTGCTGACCAAGCAACCAACTCCTCTCTAGACGTTCTCTTCTCTCTCTTTGTCCCGGTCTCCAGCTCTGCTCGCGCATCCACGTGAGTCCACAATCTCGCACTCTCTCTGTCCGATAGCTCGCGCAATCATCTCTCTACAGCTCTGGGGCACGCATAAATCCATCCCCCTTGATGAATCTATCACTGGAGTAACAATCCAGAAGAGAATCTCTCCACTTACAGGGAGGAAGGGACTTGATAATAACACTTTGATCCTGGGGGCCCTATCAATTTGATAGACAAAAGACTCTGCATACCAGAGAGATACAAAGCTTTTCTAAGGGAGAACATGTAGTTCTTTTTATCACTTTTGAAGAGGGCTTGGTTTCTACTAATCCATATGTGCCACAGGATGTGACCCCTCCATAAGTGCCATAGAACTAGATCTAATTTGTTACAACAATCGAGAATGATCTCTTTAAAATCAAGTTGGGGAAGCTTTTTGAAGGCCAGGATAGGGTCCAACAGTTTCCAGAATTGTTTAGCATGCCAGCAATTACAAAAGAGATGGGTTAAATCCTCTTCCCTGCTGCACAGAGCACAGTTACTACTATTAATATTTACTCTCTTAGCCCTGTTGCCAGTCCACAGCCCATTGTGAATAATCAGCCATTCCAAGTAGGAATGCTTGATATTATATGGGAAAGCCCAAATAACTTTGAATCTGTATCTCCATTGATTGGCAGACCAATTACACCCCCATCTGGAGTTTAACTTGTTAGTAATACTGAGTACAGAGCCTTTGTTGAATTTGAAGCTAGTCCAGATATCTTTGGCTACTTCAGTGGGATGAAGGTTGGCAATCCTACACTCTTCAATTTTCTTCTTCAGCAGATTCTTCCTTTCTAGCAGGATCTGCAGACAACCAGGAGAAAAGTGGGTCAGAGACAAAATATAATCATCAGATAACAACTCACCTGAGTTATAAAACCAGGCCCAGCTTCTGACACCAAGCTTAAAACATTTGTGTTCTCTAATCTCAATCTCTCTGTTATTCCATAAAGCAATCCAGCCTAACCAAGGAGATTCCTGAAGAAAAAAGTTAAGGTTAGTTGAATACTTAGAAATAGGAGAAAAACAGAGTTTAGCTTTCATCCAAACGGACCAAAACTTGCAAGAGATACTACTGCCAACAGGAACAAAGGGGGTAGGGGAGATAACAATATCCCAAAGATGATTGTTAGTCCAAGCCTTGTAGTTTTTAATGTAAAACTTTTGGATGTTTCTTTTAAGCAGACAAGCCCAAATATCATTAGAGCTTAAGGATCTGTAAACCCATTTAGAGGCCAAGTTCTCAGCCATTTTCATAGGGCAAATAATACCCAGGCCACCTTCATGTTTAGGCAGACAACAGATCTTCCAAGCCACTTTAGGAATTTTGTGGTTCTGGTCATTGCCCCCCCATAAGAATCTTCTAGCCAGAGAGATAACTTGATTAAGTTGCTTCTTTGAAGGATTCCAGCAAGCCAGAAAATAAACAATGGAAGGGAGGAGATAATGCTTCAAGACAAAACATCTGTGAGAAAGGGAGGCAAAAACATTATACCACCTGAGCATTTTTGACTTGAATTTTTGAAGCACCCAATCCCATCTTTGCTGCATAGAGACATTAAAACCCATAGGAATGCCCAAAAGTCTAAAAATCATACGATCCTGCAAAATGCTACAGCCAATGTCAATAATACAATTGGGGGTGATATGATTAGAGGACCAGAAACCAGTTTTGGTATGATTGATATGAGAACCACTGGCTAGACAGAAGGTTTTTAAACAAGCCAAGAAATTTTCAGCAAACCGAGGATCAGCAAGAGTACACATATTAGTATCATCAGCAAACATTTGAAGCCCAAGTTGATAATTAGAGTTGGGGATGGGTATGCCTTTGATTTTCCCATTAGAAAGATCATTATTCACAAGCCAGCCTAGGGCATCACTAGAAATGGCAAACAAAAGGGGGGCCAAGGGACATCCCTGCCTAATGGATCTAGCAATCTTAAAAGGGGGGGAAAGATGACCATTAAAGGCAACTCTGGACCAAGCATTCCCAAAGAGGGTACTAACATACTTAATAAATTTATTTCCCAAACCAATATCATGAAGAGATTGGAGGATAAAGTCCCATTCAATTCTGTCATAGGCCTTGTCAAAGTCAACCTTGAAAAAATAGTAGTTAAGATCAGCTTCATTAGCAAATTCAAAACCTTCCCACAAAGAAATAATAGCATCCAGAATGTATCTGCCCTTAATAAAACCTTTTTGCATGGGGAGAATGATAGAATTCATGATAGGACTAAGCCTTCTAGCAAGGGCAGAGGCAAAAATTTTATAGACAGAATTTTATATGGTCCTCAACTTGTAACCTCTGCCTTTTGGGATCACTGCTTCCCTGTGCACTTTGTACTTTTATTACTTAATTTACTCTCTTTTCCTGTTGTCTCAAAAAAAAAAAAAAAAAAAAAAAAAATCCATCCCCCTTTCTCTGGTGCCATCGATGCTATCTCTACTACTCCAGTGAGCCAGCACCGCCCATCAGGTCCGGGACCATCAACATCTCTCTACGCGCTGACAAGTCAATTTCTTTCTCTCATATGTGCATAAAATCATACCCAATCATCTCCGGAGTCATCTGCGCGCATCTATCTCCCTGCTTATCTCTCTGCTCTCTCTATGTGCCACCGCCATCAACGATTCAACTAGATTCTCTCTTTGCCGCTTTTCACCTCTCTCTACCGCAATAGCGAACAAACCCCCTCTGTTCCGAGGAGTTTGGCCAAAAAAATCCATTGTTTCTTCCAACAGAGTAGGAAGAAACACCAATCGTTACACCTAACCATCCCGTGCAGGTTCAAAATAGAAGAACAATGCTCATCTCTTTTTCTCTCCGATGACTAATGGAAAGACCTTCTCCCTCTCGAGGCATCCCCATGGAAGTATGAAAAAGGAAGCAAAACATAAATGAAGAAGTAAGGTCAAGGAGCATACCTGTAGGAAAGTTCCACAAGAAAGACCACGGGGAGGAACAAATGAGTTTAGGCACCTATTTATAGGCCTCCCCATCCTTGGGCTTTCCTCTAGAAACTTCCAACCTCCTTAACCAACTTTCCAATTTCAGATGACTATGCATGTTCACTTACTATTCTTGGAAAATCCCATCTCTTGATTCTATTTTTGATTCTTATCCTTTTTATTTTTCCTAAATTAATGTTTTGGTTTCACACTGGATATTTACAATTTAATTGGTTTTTAGGGTTTGACCTACAAAAACCGCCATTTCCAAGGGTCCAACCTAGGGTTTTTGGTCGGGAAAACTTAGCGTTTGCTCACAATTATCTCAAACTCGCTAATTCATAGGTTTATTTAGAGTTTCAGCCTAAAATTCAAGGGTTTCCAAGGGTTCGAGTTCATTTTTCATGGGACAAACCCTCATTTTCAGTCAGTTTCAAGGGTCAAACATAAGGTTTTCATGGGTCTAATGTCAGTCATTTATACACACGGGTCCAACATACATCTCAAACATGTTTCTGCATCACACAATCAATTAATTCGGCCAAAATATACCACTCTCTCGATCAAAACATCACACAAAACTCAAAAATAATGAACTTTTGAAAAAAACCCAGTGCACACTCCCTGCGGGATTTCATCCCGACAACACCAAGTTCCAAACTAAGGTAATTTCCTATTGGACAAAGGGAATGGAGAAAGAGATCAGGCAAGCATGACATCAAGGTGTTTTCCTTAGGCTGGCAATCATTTTGAAAGTGAGAATAAAAGGGTATTGGTCAGATATGGCGAGGTCAATGCGTTGCGAGATGGTAGATTGGCCCCACTAATGGATAATGTTCTATGCAATATAGCTTCTATCGAGTATTGCTTCTCTCAAGTCATCCCTGGATTGGAGGTTCGACCAAGAGAATCCATCTGTATCTTTAATCTCCACAAGGTCCAAATGGAGCTTGATTTTGTCCCATATATCTTTCTCTTGGTCGTCCTCGATGGTGCACCTCTTGTTGTCCCACCGATCCAAAGAGTCTTCCACCATGTTGATGTCTCCACAAAGCATCACGTTGTGGGAAAATATGTCCAAAGAGACCAAGTGTCAATTCACTCCGATTCCCTGTTTGGGCATACGTGGAGACCATAGTCAAATGGAAGGGCCCCCCGAAGGAGGCCGAAATCCAATGATATTATTGATCCTCTTGGGAGTTAACTAGTCTACCCAACCAAAAGTTATTTATTCCAATAGTGGTGCAATCAACCCATCTAGGGTGCAAGGTGGTATCCCAGACATGAGTCGAGGAGATGCATTTGAGTCATTTCAAAAGATCCTCTCCATCGATTTTAATCTCTTGAATAGAGATGAAGTTCGGGTTTAAGTTATTATCCCGAAACCACTAGCCAATAACAACTGCTCTTGAAGAGTCAGTCAACCCCCTCGTGTTAAATGATATGATAATCATTGTCAATGGTTAGCCTCTTTGTGTAGAATGACGTTGTCTTTTTTCTTCTTGGATTCAGATTTTCTCCTAAAAAACAAGGGGTCCTGACCACATATCTTACCCTTAAGGGGGCTATTCCATGGCATATGCAATGGTTGTTTCCCCTTATGAGTCACCTTCTACAGGAGCAAGTTTATCAACTTTTCTGGGAGTCTCAATCCAATACTAGAGCTCTCACTATCCGTGTTGTCTTCATTGCTAGTAGTAAAACCATCCTCTTTACTAGTGGAATAGACCTCTTGGTTGTCTTCTTTGTTGGTGGAAATCTCCAAGGTTTTACCTTCAATGTCTACTTCATAGAGATTCCCTCTTGGAAAGTCCATCTCATCAATCTCCTTTTCCAGGTTGTATTATAAATTATTTAGAGGAGCTACGATCGTAGTGTTCCTCTTAGGGGATCCCCACCAGCTTCTTTTCCTTCTACATCAAACTTTCATGAACCCTTCTGATTCTCTCTCAGAGGCCCTCATGTCTTTCTCTTCCTCAACAATAGGCGGATGTATTTGTGCCCTAGTAGTTATCTGTTTAGAGGGGTTCTATTTTAGAAGGCACTCCTTAATCCTATGTCCTTGAAGTCCAGAGTAAAAGCATGCGTTTGGCAAATTCTTGTATATGATTTTTTGCTCCTAGACTTCCCCTTCCCCTAATTCTATGGAGATTTTCGAGGGGACAGCTTTCTTAAGATTGATCTTGACGTAGATCTATGGATGCCATCACGTGTTGAAGGAATACCTCGCTCGTTCCTAGATGAAGCCCCCCACATCCTCCCTCAAGGCCATCAGTCAGCCAATCGGTGCAACAATATCCCACAGGTGTCTAGCAAATTCTTGTATGTGATTTCCTACTCCCAGATTTCTCCTTCCCCTAAGTGCATGAAATTCTTTAAGGGGAGAGCTTCGTTAAGATCGATCTGGATGCAGATCTGCGGGTGCCATCACATGTTGAAGGAATACCTTGGTCTTTCATAGATGAAGCCACCCACATCCTCCCTCGAGGCCACCGGTCGGCCAATAGGCGTAACAATATCCCTCAGGAAGTCATACAAGAAGAAGAGAAAGTTTGGGAGCTCAACCCATAGCAAGTAGCACAGGGGTTTAGACTTGTTTGGTACAAAATTTGGGAACAACTTAAAAAGGCATAAGGTGGATCTCCAAACTTGCCAGGTTCCCATGTGTATGGCTTGAGACGCCATCTCCTCGTTCTCGAAGACCAAGAGTAAGTGGTTCAGTGGTAAAAATTAATATTTGCTCACTATCAAACCATGCGAGTATCACTTCTTACGAAGCCAGAGATGCATAGACTCTAAGGGGGGGCCTTGGCCCAAAAAGTTGATGAATAAGGCACGTTTTCAATCATTCATCTTACTTCCCCAAGATAAATTCCTTCTTTAAAGAAACCATCGGGGGAGCGACACTAGGAGGGTCCTCGACAGCCTCACATGACCCCAACAATAGCGGGGGTCCCACATTGCTGACCACGAAGGAACGGAACCCTCCAGCCATGGGAGCCATGAGCGAGCGAATGAACCAAGTCAAGAGGGACCAAACCGCACTAGCAACAGTCTCGCCACCACCCATACATGAAGCAAGAAGGAACCAAAACTCGAAACTAAAAGCCTCCTCCTAAAGGGAGAGCCTTACAGACCATGACTCAGCCCATATGACTCCAATAAAGCCAAAACTCTTCTAGAACACTTTTCCCTAATTTTCACTTTTCTCTTTTTTGAATCCTCTTTTATTCTTTTTAAATTAATTTTATAAAAGGAACCCATTAAGCACTTTCAATAACGCCCATTGCAAAGATTACCACGAGTGTTAGCAATTGCGTCGACCTAGTATCATGGCCCCAAACTCGAAGAAACACATAATGATACCAACAAAAGGAATTATACGAATCACGATACAGCACCACATACAGTGATACGATACACATCCACAAACGATACTCGTCCTAAGAAACGGCACGATACTAGGACAGAGAACCACACGATACAGGGACAAAAGCCAAATGAACCGCATGATGCATGCACAAGGTATGATACCGGCACTAAACCTACGAGCTAGAAACTTATGAGTCTATAAGATTATTCTCATTCTTTTCTTTTTATTTAATACAAGTTTGGAAGAGTAGGCTACATTGAATTTCCTTTATATGAAAAAAAAACCACTCTTGTAGAGTTCACTTTTCGACCTCTCGACCTAACGAGGAGGGGGAGAAGGTAGCCCACACCAACACACTTCAAACTCACATTGAGTCTAAAAACTATTGCTTTCCAGCGATCTTGTGTCCCCTTGACAATCGTGATTGTGTTTCACTTGACAATCGCATTTTGTGCATCTTCTACAACCACCTTTTTGTGTCCTCTTGACAATCGTGATTGTGTCTCTTGATAATCGCAATTGTTTGCTGGGGTGGCAATCGCTTCTTCCTATAGTGGTGACTTCTGCGATTTCGCTTTCCGGGGTGGCTTTTGGTCCGAAGGGGGAGTTACTCTTTATTGTTTGAAGCAAAAGATAAAGGCCGCATCTTCAGAGTCGCTACGAGTTTCAGAGTCGCTATCAGCAAAAGATAAAGTCAGAGTCGCTACCAGTTTTATTTTAAAAGCTTCCGGTTTGCACAAAGATAGTTTGCTGAGCTATTAGCTCTTATGTCGCTGCCTTCCCTTTTTTGAGGAACTTCTAAGGTTCTTTTATGAGAGTTTGAAGGTCTTTTTCAAGTTGAGGAACTTCTAAAGCGCTCCGTTTACTGAAAGCTTTTATCAAAAAAAAAGAAGGGGGGAGTCCGTGTTTCTTGAATGCTAAGACTAAGATTTCTGCTAATTGATTCAATCTGTCGAGCAAGGGATTAAGAGAGAAAAGGTTTCAAGAAAAAGAGAAAAAAATAAAAAAGGAAAAATAGAGTTGTGCCTTAATGTGAGACACTTGAGTAAAAAATTATTAGAACTAATTCGTGAGCCTTTTTGTTTTGTCGGGCCTTTGTCATGGCTCTGGCGACCCCCTCATTTGTGAGAAGCAACATGGCCCCTCCTCCGGGGGAGACCGATAACCCGGCCTCTTTGTTGGAGGGTGGATCTTGTGTCGCCCTTGGAGCCTCCGAGAGTATTGAACCCCCCTTGGTCTCCCTCAGTAGATCCGCAATTCTGTCAACTCAGAAGGAGCTCAAGAAAGTTTGCCTTGTCAGTCAAATGTTTGGCCCTAGG
Organism: Ceratopteris richardii; assembly: GCA_020310875.1. Taxonomy (NCBI): domain Eukaryota; kingdom Viridiplantae; phylum Streptophyta; class Polypodiopsida; order Polypodiales; family Pteridaceae; genus Ceratopteris; species Ceratopteris richardii. The sequence goes on from MU260106.1 coordinate 134,695, forward strand.
CCCCCGCTCGAAATCGTGCGACAGTGGCTTCGCAATGAGTGGTTCCCCTGTGGGCTAATTGTTTGTAAGTATCAGTTCTTATCGGCAAGCCACTTGTTGCTTATCTTTGAAAATGAAGATATGGCGTTATCGTCGAGATTTTCTCTCCTCTCTCACCTGTGAAGGCCTACAAAAAACATATTTGGTGAAGGTAGCCGGAATTCCCCGAGAAGTCCAAGATGCATCAAGGATGTCAAAGGAAGCTCACATACAAAGTTTCAAAGAAATCAAGAAAGTCCATGGTAGCGGTCAAAGCTGGTCAAAGTTAGGAAATTAGGGCAAAAATTTCATTATCACCAAATTAGATGAAAATTCATATACTTGTAAAGATTGTCAAAGGCAGTCTATAGCCCCAATTTCAGCAGAAAATAGATTTTGTAGCACATTGATATGCTATGTTCATTTTGTAAAAATGTAATTTTTCTAGTTTGACCCTACAAATTCTTGTATAGAAATTTATGTTAGCCATATGGTTTGGCATGTATAAAGATCATATATGGCTACATATTTGTACAAATTTTCAAGGCTATCAGAGCTTCCTAGACACCTTAATGCCACCTTGCAAGCTTCCAAATGTAGTCAAACTTGTACAAGGGAGATTCAGATGGGAGTTTTTTCTGCATATTCCTGAAGGAGATCTTTGGAAACATAGTCCTACAAAGTTTCATCTTCATCAAAGCCTATTTGGAGGGTCAAAGAGTACAAAGTCCAGTTTTCAGGATCACTGCAGTTTTCTAGTTTAAGCAAATTGAAGGGTTGAAGGGCCACCACATGGCGAAAGCTGATTGAGCCATGTTGTACGATCAAGATGAGCTCATATTCAAGGGTGGAGATGCACTTATGCTTAAAGCAAGGAGGATCCACGATTTTTTCCATAAAAGAAGATTTTTTTGACAATCAAAGATTAATAATGCAGCTTTTCTCCAAAAATAGTGGCTTATCTTATCCAAAATGATGTCAGCACTGATCTGACGGTCCAGATCATCCCCAGATCCAATGGTGGAGAATGAAAGCACCTAAATTTCACTCGTTTACACTAGATTTGATAGAAAGAACAATTCCAAGCCATTGATTTGATTAATCAAATGGTTGTAATCGAAAGTAGTGATCCTAGAGTTGAGAGTTGATTTCTCTAGATCCAACGGCCCAAATTCATTCAAAAAACTATATAAACCCCCCTCCAAACTCCTAGAGAATCATTGTTAGGCATCCATAGGGCTCATGCTAGCTTACAGTTTCCTTGAGACGATCACCCTCGGTTGAGCGAGTTAGGATCCAAGGTGAGCTAGTATGAGTATAGTACCTAGTTTCAAATTTAAGTTAGAACTCTAATCTAGGATAGGCTCTTGAAACCAGCATCTCTATCTTGACTCACCCTCGGTGGAGCGTGTGAGTGAGTTAGAGCTGATTTTAATGAGTCTTGGACTTCTTTAGTTAAACATTACGAGCCTAGACATACATAGGGTCACTGGAGTGGAACTCACCTTCTTACGTGTGACATTCGGTTGAACTGTCATGGTTTGAGGGTCGGAACCACCTTTGATCAGTAGACTGCCTAGCTTGACGTACCACGACGATCTTATACATGTATCTTAATTCAAATCCTTTTAATTCATGTCACTTGTCACTTGTCTCTTGTCTCCTCTCTTAGTCTGTTAAGTATTTTTACATGTCTTCTATTTCTTCTATGTGTGAGAAGGCTCCGCAGTATTGCGTTGAACCAGTAAGGATGTTTCTTTGAGCTTGTGAGTAATCTCTATCATCATAATTCACTTGCATGCATATAATCCATACATACCCATACATATTGATTAGTTTCTGAAAGTGTATAAGAAGCTCCAATATTATTGGACCATTCTTCCTTTCGAAACTGGTTTATGTGTAAGGATTCCATCTATTCACGTCATGCATACATATCATCCAAAGAAGACTATGCATATGGATTAGAATTAGGAAGTGTTTAAGAAGCTCCTTCAATGGACCATTCTTCCTTCCAAATTTGATTCGTGTGTATGGTTCTCTTTCATTCTTATCATTCATGTTCATAAATCTAGCTTGCACTCCTACTTTCCCATTCCCATAATCATTTCAACATCTCTCTCTTTTCCATACTCAACATTAATTTCACTTTCATGTCCTTAAACCATCCAACATTCATTAGCTTCATACACCCTGTGTGTGCCACGATTGGACCCGATCCACCTGGATTGCGATCACCTCCACAGCGTTTCGTGTCCTAAGCGTCGAAACTTGGCAACTCGGTCGGGCGACACTCTGCCTATTCAGATGGTCCCCTGATTTTACTCCTGACAGATCAAGATCGCTTCAGTACCCTCTCTAGGTTGAGCTCCCTAACTTGCCATACTTCCTGTACAACTTCGTGTGGGACATTGTTTCTCCTATCGGCAAGCCGTTGGCCTCACGCGAGGACATTGGTGGTCTCATTTATGAAGGTGCAAGACACTCGTTCAACGCTCGGTGGCACCCTCAAATCTGTGTCGAGTCTGACCTCAACTTGCCGCTTCCATCGAAGATCAAGGTGGACTTGGGCGAAGGGGATGTCTGGGAGCAAGACATCAATTACAAAAACCTTCCCAATGCATGCTTTCGGTGTGGCCAACAAGGTCACAAGATTAAAGATTGCCCTTTGAGACAAAAAAGCAAGCGAAATCAAGAGGCCCCCAAAAATGATCAAGACAACAAAGGGGCATTTACTCACTTCACGAAGGAAGAGGAAGCCAAGGGCCCCTTAATCCAGAAGCTGATGCAGACGGGTTCATCGAAGTCAGAAGAAGAAGGAAAAGAAGCCCTAGGGCGACTTCTGAGCGAAACAACATGTCAATTACCCCCTCCAGCAACTTGTATTGCAATCTGGAAAAGGAGATCAACGCGTTTGACTACCCAAGTGGGAACCAACTTGAGATGGACACCAATGAAAAATCCCTAGAGATCCCTGACAATAAAGAAACCTCCCAGGAGGGTTACACTACAAGCAAAGAAGATGGCTTTACTACTAGTAACAAAGATAACATGGATAGTGAAAGTTCCATCATTGGATCGACTATTCCGGAAACGGTGTCCAAAACGGTGCCGCATTCTTCCCAGCGGAAGGCATCCCGCAAAGGAAAACAACCTATGGAGTTACCCTGAAAAAGCCCCCACAAGAACCTATTGCTTAATCGGGATCCGATCCCTGCGAAAAAGAAAGATGAATCCAAGAAAAGAAAGGACAAAGCTCCCTCCCGCAAAGAGGGCTCACTACGACAATGATCATCATCTCGTTAAACGCTAGAGGGCTAACCGAGCCCTCAAGAGCGACCATCATTGGTCAACGGCTTTGCGACATTAGCCTAAACCGAGAATTTACTTGTATTCAAGAGATTAAAATTAACGGAGAAGACCTCCAGAAACGACTTAGACAGGTCTCCTCGACCCACGTTTGGATTTCAACGGCACACCAGCGAGGGTCCGACGGAACGACGATTAAATTTAATCAATTCTGGTTTGAAAAGCTTGAGAACTCCATTGAAGATGAATGCCATCGATGGATTGCTGTTTCTTTTGGTGCTCCCTTTTGTTTTTCTTTAGTTTCTTTGTATGCCCCTAATGGGGAGTTAGAGAGACTGAACACTTGGGCCTCCTTGGACTCGCTCCCCCACAACGTGCTTATTTGTGGTGACTTCAACATGGTGGAGGACCCTATGGAAAGATGGATGGGCAAGGGTAGGGTCATCGATAGTCGGGAAAAAGAAATGTGGGACAAAACCAAGCTACACTTGGACCTGGTCGAATTCAATGACCCGAATGGCTTTTCTTGGTCAAATCTCCAAGCAGGCAAGGACCTGAGAAAAGCTAGACTTGATAGATGCTACATCTCTCAGAGTTTTACTCATTAGTGGGGCCACCCTTCCCTCTTGCAATGCACCGACCTCACCATCTCTGATCACTACCGGATCGTTATCACTTTCCAACCTTCCACCAAGATCCGTAAGGCTCCTTGGTTCCACGCCAGTGCACCCTCCTTCTCTCTCCCCTCCGTCCATCAAGATATTGTTGATGTGTGGAAGGAGGCGTTCGCCTCCGGATTGTCCCTAGCCAAGTGCTGGAGAAGTGCGGTCGATAAGTCACGAAAGATCATGATTACAGCCACGAATATGCTCGAGACTGTGCGACGGGCTCATAGAGAAGCTCTATATCACAGACTCTAGAGACTCGAGGAGGAAGTGAACAAAGGAAAATCTCAAGCCCAAAAAGGTCTTCGAAAAATAGAGCGCTGTTGAGATACGAGGAAGAAATACAAAGGAAAAATTTGCAAACCTTCTTCAAGGAGTGGTGGGCTGGCAAAGCGGACAAACCCACCAAAGAGATGTTTCATATCCTTCAAAGGAAACATAACAGAGAATCGATCCCCTTATTGTTAGACGTAAATGGCAATGTATGCAATACAGAAGAGGATAATTTTGGGATCATTGAAGGGCACTTTACGAGACTCTTGGGGACCTTGAACCCCCTCTCCCACCATAGAAGAGACTATATGGCAGCCATATCTAGGGTTTACCCCCACAGGATACCGCCCAACCTTCGCTCCCTCCTACATGGCCCCATCTCTAAAGCATAAATCATTGAGGTCATTGATGCTCTCCCTGTTGGTAAAAGCCCGGGACCCGATGGGCTCACTAATGAGTTCTTTAAATCCTTCAAGTTGGTGGTTGCCACCCCTCTTTGTCTGGTCTGGCAAGAGGCGCTCAAGTTTGGCACGCTTCCTTCTTGTCTCAACAACGGCATTATCAAGCTAATTCACAAAAAAGGGGAAAATAACAGAATAGAGAACTGGCGTCCTATCACGATGCTCCAAACAGGATACAAGATCATCGCCAAAGTCATTGCCAACACTATTTCTTGCCACTTGAGAGCGTGGTTAAGTGAGGACCAAAAAGGTTTTATCAAAGGCAGGTCAATTTTGGAAACCATTATTGATATCTGGGAAGGTCTTGAATTTGCAAATGAGTCCAAACAAGACGTGGTCTTCCTCAAGATCGGCTTTGATAAAGCCTACAATAGGCTAGAATGGGACTATATTCTGCAGTCGCTCCAAGACCTTGGATGTAGTCAGAAATTCACCAAGATGATCACGACCCTTCTCGGAAACGCATCGACCCAAATTAACATTAACGAAAAACTTTTGAAGGTGATCAAACTTAGAAGATCTATCAGACAAGGGTGCCCATTGGCTCCCCTTCTCTTTGCCATTGCCACGGAAGTTCACAGATGAAGGACGTCCGCAAGATGCATGAGAGAGAGTGAGGGGTTTGATTCTCTTCTGTAAAGATGCAGAGGTTCAGCTGAGTCGGCTTTTTTGCCCTGTTATGCTTCCATGGTGTTAACTATCATAGTTCTTGGAGTGTCGATAGTTAATTCTATAAGATCTTGCACCGGCATATTTATGGAATGCATGATTTGTGAGCAGGCAAGGTCCAGCCCCTTCCATCATCAATGAAACAACTGGCACAAGGAGAAGACATGCAGCACTGACTGGCGATTGCCTCATACTATGTTGCTTTTTATATTTTCAATTTGTGACATCTTTGGAATCTAAGATTCTGATTTCTAAGATGAATTATGAAGCACGCTTCGTCCCTTTGTCTTCCTTTCTTCTTCACACACTCGCAGATGCAACTGTGTTATGCTACTTAGGGGCCACCAGCTCTATTTCTCTACCATTGTCTAGAGATTTTGTAGATGGCGATTATATATGTTTGCACATATATCTGCTTGCTATCATGGTCTCATCCTCTTACATTAGGTTCTCATAAAGCAAAGGCTCAATCAGCAGATAAGAATAGATGGATGAATCGAGAGAAGGGAATGGCGCTGTAGATTGTAGAACAAAAGTTGAAGATGTAATGGCTGATGAATTTGAGAGAGAGAGAGAGAGCGAGGTTGTTTGCATGGCCCATTGCTATAGAGTGAATCTTGGAGGTGTGATTGAGACAATATTATGGCAAGGCTGAGATCGATTCTGCCATCTTTATGCAATCAAAATTCGAAGTGCCAGGAGAATAGTTGTGTAGCGTAGGGCAAAGGTTGTGTGTGCTGAAAGGCTTCATGTCTTTCTCTCTGTGTGCGTAGTTATCGAGAAGCATTCAAACATCTGATTACTTGTGATAATGTAAGTTACATGCCTTTAATCCATGGTTGTTTAGCATCAGGAGCGTAGGACTGTTAACCACAACAAAAAGAATGGCACCAGATTGTTAAACTTGGTGAATTTCTTCACCTCCAACACTTGCTTTCTTCTTGCAAGGTCTTCTACCTTGGATGTTTTTTCATACGAAGCTTGATTTCAGAGAGGCATCACCTTCATGCGAGCGGTTCGAGAAATCTTGTCTTGTTTCGATTAGCAGTTTTCCACATATTTGCTTTGCGACGATGCAGAAAACTTGTACCTCAATCTGCGGCACAGTTCGACCGTATAGAATTGGTTTTCTCGAGAATGACATAGGGAACATACGTTCTTGCTCTATCAGTTCTTTAGATACAGAATCTAGTCCTCTGATGTCACCAGAGACTTCTTTCCCTCTACAAAAATATTTGATCGCCTGCATCGTGCAGATATGTTTTTCAAATGGCTACCCATTATTCAATGTGGATAATCACAGAATTTTGGATCTTACTTATGCAAGGCCGCCAGAGACCTATAGAGACAACGAGATTCCACTTCTCATTTTTTTTCACTCCACGTATGCCTGCGTAAAAATGAAACGAATTGTGGTTTGTTAGTTGTGTTTGCTTAATTCTAGTGAGGCTTTTAGGCATAGTAACTGGTTGAAATTTGCATAAGTTATTTTTTATAAACAATGCATTTTTTTTTAGGAGTTTCACGTTCCTCAAATTTTAGCATGTTACTTTATATATTAGGCTTCACTATATGTACGTTCTTTCGCAATATGCCTTTAATTATCAAAATGCATATTCCTTTCTTTTGAATTTTACGTGTGAAAGATATAATCTGTTTAAAGATTGTCATCAACACAATATTCTTGATATAATTATTTGAGAAAGGAATTGGTCTTTGATTATTTTTTAAGAGAGCCACAACCTTAGAATATCTTTTATATGAGGATGTTTGCTCAACGCTTTCACATATTCCATCTTCTTTGATGCTTTGCATTATGTTTATCCATAGAATGATCTAAATGTGTATGTGTTATGTATGTGCATGTACATTAATGTTTATGAATGCATGTGCATGAGTGTGAGCATGCATGTATATTTATGAATGCATGATTGTGTTTTAAGTATATATGTGTGTTTATGCATGTGTATATAAATATACATTTACATTGAAGGTATGCATGCATGTGAGAGTGTGTGTGCATGGATGCATATGAAAGTTAGAAAAGTGATGAGTGCATATGCATATAAAAATAAGTATGCATGTGTACATCTACATATGTGGTGTATGTATATGCAAGTAAGATAGGAAGGTGTACATGTATGCAAAATGAAGTTAACATATGCATTAAAGTTAGGAAGTTAAAAGTTTCGTATGCATGTGTTAGCATAGGATTAAAATTATGTTAAGTATTAAAAGTTAAATTATTAAATGAGTGTTTTATTTTTACAAAAAGCATACTTATATGAGTTCCTAATGATATTTCTATAGATCATTGAAGAAATTATAAAGGAGAATACGAGAACACAAGCATACGAGATTTCAAGCTTTCATACTTGCAACATTTGAAGATTGTTTATTTAGAACTATTAAGTTGTATAGGATTATCTATTAAGAGAATTGTATTAGTACTTATGATAAACTTTTGTATAGGCTTAAAATCCTAAAGATTTCTAGTACTTCCACTTTTCGATATAATTAAGATTTGTATAGGCTTAAATAAGATTGATTTTGAAATTCTTCATACTGTTTCTCTGAAAATTAATTGAGATCTTTACTTTTTTTTATTTCGTATGTCTAAAGAGATAGGATCTACAAGTAGTTATAAACTAGTATCTACAAACAATTCTGATATTAAGAATCAAGAATTAGAAAACTTAATTATAGGAACACTACTTCCGACTTCAATTGATAGTTCGAATAATAACGAAAATATAATAATTGAAACTATTAAAGATAAAGTAGTTAACAAAACTTTACACACGTTAGGTTACGATCGTCTTATTTCTAGAATTTTACCTTTAATTACCATAGTTTTGCTAGAACCGGAGGACAAGAAAGACTTATTCCCACCAAATTTAGTTAGAAAACCTAACTCAAATCAAATTGAAAACGAAGAAGTTGACTTTGTTAAAGATAAAATTACAAGCAAGAACTTACTTTTGTCTTATCAATTAGAAGCTATAGAAAGATATAGAAACGCTCGTCCTTACGGCTCTTAGTCTAAAAAAATAGTTCTTAATTTGTACTCCCATAAATTAGAAACCTATAGTTTTTATCACACCTAAATTGAAAAAATCAACCGAAGGCCCTAGGCATACTTAGAAGCACCCTGCGTGCAGTCACACGGTTAGGTTAGCATGATTCTTGTAGATAAACGTCAGCCTCCCTTCACACCCCTCTACGACAGCTTTGGTGAACCCGACGTGAAGCGTGACGATAGTGTGCCTAGGACTTACGTTGCATTTTCAGTTTTAATTTAATTTTATCTTCTTCTTGTATGCAGGAAATTTGAAGATTGAAGCTGTGACAAAACCGTGGAAGAAGGATTTCCAACTGGTGGAGCTTCATCGTTTCAAACCCCCCCCCCCCTCAACGTTCAAGAGAATCAAGATATATTCAGGGTCATTTTAGTTTTGTGTTTAAGATTGTTTTAATGTTTACTTTTGAACCTCTTCAGTAAAAATATCATCAAGTAAGGTGTTTATTTTAAGTTCTTTATTTTTAGTTTACGCACATCACTTAAAAAGAAAAGTTGTTTTCATCTACACTAGGATCTAAGCACCTTCATATTAGCATTTAAAGAATCTTTCTTTTGTATCTAGGAAATATATTTTTTACTTAAAGCATTTAAATATTTGCATTTTTAGGAAAAGCCATTATTTTTGCATCATTAAAAAGAAAAGATTTTAAGTTTTGGAAAAGAAAGATTGTTTGTTTTATTGCATAAAAAGAAAGCTTATAGCATAAAAATAGTTTAAATTTAGTTTTTTTTTTTTTTACTTATAGTTAATGCTTTTAATTTTTCAAAGAAATTATTTTTTTTAAAGAAATTAATAGAAAACTAAAAGACTTAAATCAAGAGAAACTATTTTATAAAAAAATTTTCTTAATAAAAAACCCTTTAAAATTAAAAAAGTTTAAAAAAAAATTAAATCTCTAAAAACTTAAATTCAAAAAGAGTAAATATAAGAGATAAGTCATAATTTAGGGTTTAGAAATCAAAAAGATTTTAGAAAAGAAGATTAGAATTAGTAAAAGCCTAGGACTAGGGTAAAGCCATCCCTGGCTTTATCAACTAGTGATAGATTTACACAATTTAGAGAGCAATTAGATCCGGCTATTAGGGAACTTCTTCTTTATTCAAAGCGTTATCAAGAACGCAAGATGGAGGAGATGTTCAAGAATATGATGATAGAAAAGCAAGGGACACGTACAGTTCAAGCTATTCTAAAAGAGAAAGGAAAATTTACTGGATTAAACATTATAGAATACCTGGATGCATTTGAGGAGCAAGTGCAAATCCAGGGATTACCTGAAGATGTACTAGTGAAATACTTTGGACGTGTAGTTTCTAGTTCAATTCTAGAATCTATACAAGAACACGCTGAAAAAACTTGGGAGGAATTTAGAAAGGAACTTCATAAAATGTTCTATCTCAAGGATTTTAGCCAGCACAGTCGAGAAGGTTTTCTGCGGTGGTTAAACACTGTTAAGAGTAACTCATCTTCACGGTGAGTTTATGAGACGTCTGGCTCAACTTCTCGAAGATGATAGAAATGCTATAAATCCAGATGTAATTATATATTTTCTTAAGATACTTAATCCTGAAGATATGGCTGAAATTGAAAGATGAATAGAGGAGCCAGGAAAAAGGTATGGGCTAACTGATGACTGGGAAAAGGTTAAAAAGAGATAGAGGCTATTGCTCAAATGAAGCAAAGGCAAACGATTTTGTATGCTAAACCTAATGCTTCGCAGCCTAGAGAGACTCCTGCTATAAGGCAAGTTGATATGCCAATGCCTGCTGCTACGGCTACGGCTAATAATGCAGCTGCCACTAAAGCTCCCATAGAATTTCAATTAGATATTCTATGTAAACAGATGGAAAATGTTATGAACATGCAAGCATCTCTTTCAAAAGAGGTTGCTAACTTAAATAAACAAGTTTACTCCATGAGCTTTAATGATCCAGGGGCTAGCAGTAGTGGTGCAGGGCAAGCTCTGCCTAATCAACAAGTTATGCCTTAGTATGTTCCACCTCAACCAGTCTTTCAGCCAGTACCTCAACAAGCTCCTCAGTTTGCTGTACAACCACCCTTTCAAAGAAATAATGAGAGAAGATGGACTAGTGTGAAGCGTTGTGTTTGGTGCGATAGTCAGGAGCACGCATCAATTGCTTGTGAAGAATTAAAAAGTGCTAAGGCGAATCAATTAGTTGTGGAAATAGATAGACAATTATATGACTTTAGGTCGCGTCTTCCTTTGTCTATCAATTGGGGCAAAGGCGGAATGAAAAAACTTTATGAAAATGTAACAGTCTCAGATGCAACTGCCAGTATTTCGACTGCAAGACTAGAGCCGGTCAAGGATAGGCCTTCTTCAATGCCTAGCCAAAATCCATATTCAATAGAGGCACTGGTACGAGCTAGAGACGAGATAATGTACAAGACCGCATGGAAATCTCCTGTAGATCAATCCTCTGTCTTTTCTCACATTGCAAATGTTGAGGAAAAACGGAGATGAGAAGATGTGCAGGACGATGTAGAAGAAGGTGATAGGAGGGTAACTAGGAGACAAACGAGAGAAGATGAAAAGAAAACTAATAAAAAAGTTCAGTTTGATGAATCAAATTTATCTCAAGAGAAGAGGAAAATGATAAAGGAAGGCAAAAAGCCGACTGATGAAAATGTTCAATCGCAAGAAGAACAGAAGAAATTGGAAACCTCTAAACCTGAAAATAAAGAGGATCAAAAGCAAAATGAAGAGAAAGGGAAGAAAAAGGGTAGAAGAGCTCCACGTGCTATTATCGTTTTTGAGCTCGAAAAGAAAAATGATGCTAGGGAGATTTAAAATGACATTCTTCTAAAAATTCAAGTAACGATGTCACTTGAGCAAGTGTTTTCCATAGCGAAACTAGAGTTCAAGGACAGTTTTATTCGACTTATTAGAAGAAGACGCTTTCCTTTGCCACAAGACGAAGACATGCAAGACGTGGCAGAAGAAACCCTAGCTATGAATGATGCAGTTACATTAAGTGAAAGTGACTATGAGGATGATGAAGAATTTACAACGGGTAGTGTAAATAGAAATTTTTTAGGACCCATACAACCTGATGAAGAAATGATAAAGAGTGAAAGTAAATACAATTCTACCTTCTCAGCACGAGGTACACCAGAAGTGAAGATTAGACTTGGAGATGAGAAGGATTCTTGTTTAGCTTTGGCTCTCATTGACTCAGGATCAGAGATAAACGTGATTTCAAAAAAATTCTTTGACAAATTTAGATGGCCAATCGATAAAGAGCACGGTTGGCGGATGAGAATAGCTGATAATGGCTCTGGTATTTTGTTGGGTGCATGTGCAAATGTGCCTATTATGATAGGTGGTGTTCAAGAAAAGTTTCACTTCTTTGTTCAAGATAATTGTTCATATGAAGTGATTCTTGGACAGCCATTTATAGCTGAAATGAGGATGGAAACAAAAGCAATGAATGATGGATCAGCGTATGCAAGAATTCGATCCAAATCAGGGATGGACTCTTTGCAAGTTATGACGGTTTGCCCAAACCATACTAGAAATAGAAAGAGCTTAAGAAGAAATCCCATTGACTTAATCAGTCATGTATGTGATGATCCACTAGCTGTAAGAGAATATGGAGCGTACTATGATCAAAATTTTTGCTAGACTCCACTATTGAGCGAGACAATAGTGGATGTTGTTTTGATGTCTCGCCTATCAATGAACATAAATTTGAAAATTATCTAATTTGTACTCCTACAACTAGTATGCATTATATTACTAAAGAAAACCTTCCAAAAACATTTAGAAAACAAACAAAAAAATATTTCAGAAAAACTGGATTAATTTCAAGTGACGAGAAAATTGAGAGTATAATTGAATTATCAAAAAGTTCTACTTTATTAGAAGAGCTAGAAAGTGTTTCTCATGAAAATTTAGAGTCAAATCTTATAATTCTTAACTCTATTCACCCATTCATACTCAGATAATTAATTGGATGAGTCTAGGTTGGAAAGGCAATATTTCAAGAGAAGACTTATTAGGACTTAGAATTAAGCAATTAAAACAAGGAAATGAAAATCTTAAAGAAGCAATCAAAAAATAAAAAACATCTAGATTGAAAAATAAATTATATTTTGATAAGAAACATAGACTAAGACCGCAACCAATAGAGAGTGGTGACTGGGTGCTTGTATATGATAGTACGTTTGATACTCAATACGATGCATGTCGAAAACTAACTAAACGTTGGTTCGGACCTTATGTTGTTGTTTCAGTTTATGAAACAGGTACATATAAATTACGTGAATTTGATGGTTCTATGCTAAATAATTTGATTGCAGGGAAAAGAATCAAGCTCTTTAGAAGAAGAGAAAGTAGTAAATTTGAATTGGACGAAGACTTCTTGGAGGACGACGATGAAGAAGAATAAAAATGATCAAGTGAAAGAGTTCTAAACTTTACTTATTTTCTAGTTGCCAATATGATTTTTATTGATGCATTTCATGAGTAGATATGTACATCCTTCTGATAGGAAAGGAAGATTTTTAAAATTATGAAACAATGAATTTAAAACTGAAGTAGGGATGTGTATGAAGAGAAAATAAGAATTGGAGACCCTATGGCTTTTATAAGGATAGGAGAGGGAACACTTGACTTGTTGGAGTTTATTGATCTCCAAAGTACAGCTATAAGTAGGTGAAACCCAACAGGACCTAGTTGACATTTTCATAAACTTATATGCACAGACCAATTTTCTTGCAGAGCAAATTGCTCTTTACTCACTTAGAATTTTCCAAACCTGTTTCACACACATAAAATAGACTCTAAGAGCTTTCCAACAATATATAGAACACCTCAAATGGATAAATACACAATGAGCTATGACCTCTGCAATATGCAGCTTTAATGGAGACCTTGAAACAGAGATGAACCTGAGGACACACATCACTTGCAGAGACTACTGCTCTTAACTCACACCTCCAATGACTTTGAAACTTTCCAGAATACAATTAGACCTAGAGAGCTTTCTAACAAGCCAAAGAGCACATGCTTTGGATACATACACAAGGAGATATGACCTCTACAAGTTTGAGGTTTAATGGAGACCTTCAGCAGGTATAAAAAATAGAGAACACACACTACTTGCAGAGAGTATTGCTATCAGCTCACAAATCCAATGATTATGAAAATTTACAGGAAGAAAGTAGACAGTAAGAGCTTGCCAATGCGATATCAAACATGTAATTTGGATATATAATGAGGGAGATACAAGCTCTACAATCTCTGCATACAAAACTACAGCAGTGTGGAGATACACATATGACTCTCTTGGACATCCCACAAGATCACGACTTTTCTCCTCTTTTTATAGCATGGGAAACTAATCTAAAACCTTCCCAATACATCTTAATTCGTGGTAGACACTTGGATGGAGGTATTACATGACTCAAGTGCTCAAATAAGCAAAGTATTGATGGACTTTGAGAACTAGCCACATCAACCTTCCACTCGGACACCACTAAAGCTCCCTTGTGACTCACTAATTTGACTCACCATGTTCTAGAACTCACGTGGTATTTTTGCTACATTTTATGAATAATATGAGCTTTCTTGAAGTATTTGAAGACTTCCCAAAGGTATTTACATAATTTGAAACTTGTACCCTACATAAAACAAATGTTCGCAACATTCTCCCCCTCAAGTTTCAAAGGGTATTTCCTTCATGCCAAGAATATAGTTGAATCTTTGAAGTTTTGGTCCATCCAAGGATTTGGTGAAGATATCTGCAACTTGATCCTTTGTTCCAACAAAAGAAACCTGCACTTCATTGTTCATGGCCTTCTCTCGAACATAATGATAGTGAACCTCTATATGCTTTGTTCTAGCATGAAAAATAGGATTTGAGGTCATATGAATGCTGCTCAAGTTATCCCCATATATCAGTGGTACATCAACCTGCACATTCAAGTCATGAAACAACTTTTTAAACCACATAACCTCAGTAGTAGCCAATGCTAAACCTCTATACTCAGCCTCTGTAGAAGATAAAGCAACTGTAGGCTGTTTCTTTGAACTCCATGTTAATGTCTTGTTTCCTGCTATTACCACATATCCACTTGTGGATCTTCTGTCATCTTTGCTTCCAGCCCAATCTGCATCACTAAAGACTTTAAGAGTTAGATCAGCATCATGACTATAAAATAATCCTTCGTTCATGGTACCTTTCAAATACCTAAGCACTCTTTTCGCTGCATGCATATGAGGTACTCTAGGTTAATGCATAAACGGTGACAATACTCCCACTGCATAACATATATCAGGTCTACTTTTTGTTGCATAAATCAAAGATCCTACCATGGATCTATATACATTCATATCATGCAACTCATCACCTTCCTTTGCACTCAGCTTTACATTACATTCCATTGGAGTAGAAACAAATTTACATTCCTGCATACCAAACCTTTTCAGCATATCACATTTATACTTTCTTTGTATCAACCACATACCTTCATCGCTATACACAATTTCAATCCCAAGAAAGTATCTGAGCAAACCAAGATCTGAAATTTTGAATCCCTTTCCCAAATTACCTTTTATCTCATCAATTGTTTTTGCATCATTCCCTGTAATCAACAAGCCATCCACATAAATGCATACATAGACACACATGCCATCTACATGTTTTACATAAAGTGAAGGATCAACATGACTCGCTGTGTATCCTTGCAGCATAAGATACTTTACCAACCTTGCATTCCATGCCCTTGGTGCCTGCTTAAGACCATACAATGCCTTCTTTAACCTGCATACATGATTAGGATATTTTGCATCCACATAATCATCTGGTTGTGACATATACACTTCTTCATTTAACTCACCATTAAGAAAGGCATTCTTTATATCGAGTTGATGTATATTCCACCTTTTACTTGCAGCTAAAGCCAATAAAGTTCTCACCGTTGCCATGTTTGCTACTGGACTAAATGTTTCCTCATAGTCCTCACCTTGAGTTTGATTATATCCTTTTGCTACAAGTCTAGCCTTATATCTAGACACACTACCATCACTATTTCTTTTAATCTTAAAAACCCACTTGCAACCAATTACCTTTTGTTTTTGTGTACTTGGAACTAAATTCCAAGTCTTGTTATCCTGTAGTGCTTCCATTTCTTCTCTCATTGCTTTCTCCCACTTTTCATCTCCTTTGGCCTCATCATAACATGTGGGTTCATTTTCCTGCTCAACTTTTGTCATAAAAGCATAATGAGTATTCATGAAAGATTTATAAGTATACCTTTGAGGTTGCTTACTCACTCTTGAAGTTCTTCTTACCTCCAATGTAGATGCTCTTCCTTTCTTATTAGGAACCTTTGATGATTCTCCATATTCACATACATCACTAATTTCCTCTCCTTCATCATTAACTTCAATAAGTTTGAGTTCACCTTTACTTTTAACACTTGGAGGTGAGTCTTGCCTTAATCTTCCATTGAAAGGTGATCCTCTTTCTTCATCTAAACCACTCCTTTCATCATTTAAACTTCCTGATGGCTGAACTATGCATTCATCTCCTTCAACCACACCTTCTTCATTTTCATCCATGACCTGCAAACAATTCTTATCTGCATATCATGAAAGTGATTCATCAAAGTTTACATCTCTTGACACAACAACCTTATTGGTATGAGGATTATAGCATCTATATCCTCTTTGAGTATCTGCATAACCAATAAATATACATTTTTCTGATTTCACATCAAGTTTAGATCTCACCTCACTAGGTACATGTACATAACATACACAGCCAAATACTTTCAAATGACTTACACTTGGTTTCCTTCCATGCCATACCTCATATGGTGTCAAATGATGAACTCGAGCAGTCGGAACTCTATTCATAATGTAAACGTTTGTGCTAATAGCTCCAGTCCAAAAATAATTAGGCAAACACATATCATTAAGCATGCTTCTAGATGCTTCTGCTATGATTCTGTTTCTTCTTTCTGCAACTCCATTTTGTTGTGGAGTATACCTGCATGTAACTTCTCTTTTGATACCTTCATCATACAAAAAATCAGTAAAAGCTTGAGAGAAATACTCTCCCCCTCCATCAGATCTTAGCTTCTTAATATACCTTCCTGTTTGCTTTTCAACATATGATTTGAACTTCTTGAAACAATCAAAGACCTCACTCTTATGTTTAATGAAATACACAAATGTCATTCTACTATGATCATCAATGAATGATACATAGTACTTATTACCAACCAAGGATGCCTCTTTAGTAGGTCACCACACATCTGTGTGTATGAGATCTAGCAAACCATCACTTACATAGCTTGAATGCTTGAAAGGTTGTCTACTCTGCTTACCCATTTGACATGCTTCACAAAGATGCACCATATGTTGCTTAGTAAGATCAGGTAATCCTTCAACAATCCTCTTCTTTGATAGCTCCTTTAACCTGTGTACATTCATGTGTCCAATCCTTTTGTGCCATAGATCAAGCTCTGCTATTCGATGCATACCATAAGAGAAATAGTTTGTATGATTTGGGTTTACCTTGAATGTAAATAATTTACCTTGTTTTTGACCTCTAGCAATTAACCTCGTTTGCTTTGGATCCTCAATGAAGCAACCTGCATGATTAAATCTCACTTGTAGACCTTTTTCTACCATTTGACCAACCGACATCAAATTCTTAGTGATCGTTGGCACATAAAGTACATCCTTCAAGCAATTTGTCTTCCTCTTATCCTGCATAACAACATCTCCAACCTGCATAATCTTATGTGTTGTATCATCTCCTGTTTCAACATGACCTTTACATGACGGATTATGCATATTAGAAAACCATGAAGCATCATGAGACATGTGATTAGAACAACCACTATCTACATACCATACATCACTATTGCAATTCATCTTAGTTTCAACATTCATCATTAGAAGCGAATCATAATCATCACTTTTACCTTCAATTGCATAATTTCCTTGTTGTTTACCTCTTCTTGAATAGCCTCCTCTTCGATTACCACCTTGATTATTTTCATTTTGATAGCAATCTTTGGCATAGTGTCCATACCTTCCACATATATAGCAATTGTTCTTATCTTCACTCCTTTGTCTTTGATTGTAGTTGTAGTAGCCTCTCGTACCTCTAGCACTTGATCTTCCTCTTCCTCTTGTGTTGAAGAAGCCACTTGAAGTCCTTTGATCATCGCTCCTTCTTCCTCGACCTCTATTTGAACCTCTTCCACCTCTGTTTCCACCTCTTGATGATCCTACATAAAGAGCTTGTCCTTGAGATCCTTTTTGATTTGAAGTAGAACCATTTAGATTCATCTCCTCCGTGACCATGAGGGCAATAAGTTGATCAAAATCTGGTAATTCTCCTCTGACATAAACTGAAGTAATGAAGGGTTTCCATCTCTCACATCTTTGAGTCCGTTGAGAGTATGTGCAACCAAGTCGTCGTCCTCCACATGAGCTTGAATTGATCCTAGTTGATCTGCAATCTCTTTAACTTTCAATATGTAATCATTGATCGATGTCCTTGTATCTTTCTTTATGTTATTCAACTCATTTTTGGGTTGAATCTTCCTTGCTCTTGTACTTGTAGCATACAACCTTTCCAATGCAAGCCAAACATCTCTACTTGTGTCTAGATCTTGTATGTGTCCTACCATTGAATCTTGAATATTTTGTGATAAAATGAATATAACCCTTTTGTCTCTCTCATTCCAAAGTCTAAACTCCCTCAATTGTTGCTGATTTGGGTCCTCTGGTAATGTGGGTTTGATATCTGTGCCGTCAATCAAACCATACAAGCCTCTACCTTGCAAGTATGCTGTGATACTAAACTTCCATGCTTGATAATTGGTCTTATCAAGCTTCTCTATTTGTGCATGTTGGTCTCCCATAATACAAATGCTAAACTTCCTCCTTAAAGCCTCCTTTCAATGTGTGATATGAGAAGAAATATAATATTTACCTTGTAAATGAGGTATGTGCACCTTTCTTTGCTTGGATGTTGCTTGAGATGCCTCCTTGCAATCTTCTTCTACCTTTGTGTAGTGTTGATGATGAACTGCTTCTTTGATAGCTTCAAATTCTTCGTCAAGGTATGATAACCTTCTCCAAGCCTCCAAGTACTTGCTCTGATACCAATGTTGGAGTTTATTGATCTCCAAAGTACAGCTAGAAGTAGGTGAAACCCAACAGGACCTAGTTGACTTTTTCACAAACTTGTATGCACAGACCAATTTTCTTGCAGAGCAAATTGCTCTTTACTCACTGAGAATTTTCCAAACCTGTTTCACACACATAAACTAGACTCTAAGAGCTTCCCAACAAGATATAGAACAGCGCAAATGGATAAATACACAATGAGCTATGACCTCTGCAATATGCAGCTTTAATGGAGACCTTGAAATAGAGATGAACCTGAGGACACACATCACTTGCAGAGACTACTGCTCTTAATTCACACCTCCAATGACTTTGAAACTTTCCAGAATACAATTAGACCTAGAGAGATTTCTAAGAAGCCAAAGAACACATGATTTGGATACATATAAAAGGAGATATGACCTCTGCAAGTTTGAGGTTTAATGGAGACCTTTAGCAGGGATAAAAAACAGAGAACACACACTACTTGCAGAGAGTATTGCTATCAGCTCACAAATCCAATGATTATGAAAATTTACAGGAAGAAAGTAAACAGTAAGAGCTTTCCAATGAGCTATCAAACATGTAATTTGGATATATAATGAGGGAGATACAAGCTCTGAAATCTCTGCATACAAAATTACAGCAGTGTAGAGATACACATATGACTCTCTTGGACATCCCACAAGATCACGACTTTTCTCCTCTTTTTATAGCATCGGAAACTAATCTAAAACCTTCCTAATACATCTAAATTTGTGGTAGACACTTGGATGGAGGTTTTACATGACTCAAGTGCTCAAATAAGCAAAGTATTGATGGACTTTGAGAACTAGCCACATCGACCTTCTACTAGGACACCACTGAAGCTCCCTTGTGACTCACTAATTTGACTCACCATGTTCTAGAACTCACGTGGTATTTTTGCTACATTTTATGAATAATATGAGCCTTCTTGAAGTATTTGAAGACTTCCCAAAGGTATTTACATAATTTGAAACTTGTACCCTACATAAAACAAATGTTCGCAACATGACTTGCGACTCCTAGTAGAAGTAAATTTATTTTATATAGGTAGACTACCTTAACTTCCAAACCATTTAGCTAATGAGGTCCTAGTTCCCACTATAGCATTCCTCTAGAACCTCTGCTCTGATTAGGGGTTAAGCCTTTCCCCTCTAACAAAAAAGTTGCGAAGAAAGAGAAAAGAAAGATGCATAAAAGCAGTACATTAATGGTTGCTGCATTATGAGAAATTAAAAAAAAATAGCAAAAAGAAAAATTAAAAAAGAAAAAGAAAAAAAAAAGAAAAGAAAAAAGTTATCATAATTCAGTTGTGGTCTCGAAACCACTTCAGAAATTCTATACGGGCAATATGAGGTGGATTTATGCTATAGAGGAATTAGTTAGATGCATCTTATGGCAAGTGGCTAGGGAATGAGGGATAGACCATTTATATAAAATATTTATTACTTTTGAACGGGTTAATAGAAGAGCAAGTACCACAACTGTCTGATTGACTTCTATAGGACTTTCTAAAACTTGTTTTCAATTTCATGCATTGATCGAAAAAGTTTTTGATTCAATTTTGCATAATTTTAAAGGTTTTTCTTAACTATCAGAAGATGTACTTACCTTTAGGAGCATATTTCCTATAAGTTTGAAAATAGTTCAAGCAATATTTTTCAAAAGAATTTGATACTGCTTTCCTATTGAACTGCAGGTTGGCCCATCGAGGGCGATGTGCAGGTTTGGTGGGGGCAGATGTCGGAAGGATTTCCTCACTTGAATTGTCATATAGAAAAATAAAAATATTTTTGATTGAAAGTAAATCAGTTAATGTCTCTCTCATATTTTTTAATGCATTGGTTTGAATTGACTAATTTTTTCTTCTTTCTCTTAGTACCTCCAGGGCAATAAGAAACATGAAGAGTTGGATTAAACAAAGGTTTTCTTATCTAAAAGGATTTCAAGTTTATAATTGGATACAAGGAAGTATTATGATGCTCATATATGTGTATATGTATAGGTAAGTGTCATGTGTATGCATGAACATTGATGATAATTTTGTAGTTAAAATCATTCTACTTTATTATAAACCTATTACTTAACCTTACTTAAAATCCATGTGTAAATTCGTGTTTGTAAACCTTTGTTTTTTGAGACCATTGTATATTTCATTAATTATTAATAACTATAGAATAACTATTAAATAGCTAAAATATAGTTATGATAAATAACTAAATGAATATAAAATTATTAATGATAATTATAATATAATATATTCATTAAATAACTTAATGAATTAATTAGTTATTTTATTGTTGTGGTAATATTTTAATATAATACTAACAAAAATTTTACGTGTGATTAAGTTAAGACATGTGTTTTAGTAAATTACGTGTATATTTTAGTTGAACTAGTTAATGCATGGATTAAAATACATGTGTGTTAGTTAACATGCATGTATGAGTTAGTTAACTAAGATCATGCATGCGCACACGCTTCCTGAAATATATATATATATATATATATATATACATATATATATATATATATATATATATATATATATATATATATATATATATATATATATATATATATATATATATATATATATATATATATATATATATATATATATATATATATATATATATATATATATATATATATGATTATTTCATGATTTAGTTCCTAATGATATTTCTGTAGGTATGTGAACCGACTTTAGAGAGAGAGAGAGAGTGAGATGCAAGACTCTTACAGAATTTCAATTCCTTTGCTAGTATTCATGCCTATTTTTGCACAATTGTAGCTTATAGGTTCTGCTCAACATAAAAGAATGTAGATAAATCCGAATTCCTCGTCTTCACTTTTTACAGAGATTATTAGATGATGTTTTATTTTGATATGCCTATGTGCGCGTGCCTCTGTGTGTATGTGTGTGTGAGGAAATTGAAGTGTTTGTAGAGATGTGCAAAGGTAGATGTTCAAGTGACTGCATTCGAACTAGGTGTAGTCGGATCGAGAGAGAGAGAGAGAGAGATATAGCATGGCTGTTATCATGGACATCGATAGATGGTAGCTTGCTGAACATGGATAATCAGAGAGAGATCATGGACAGATCTGGGTGATCGCTCACGCTGATGATAGAGAGTACAGAGAGTCACGCATATGTCGTTGTCATCACGATTTCATATTTGCGACTTATGTCACACATAGAGAGGAGTAAATTGCGGAATTTGAACGCTGTTAGCTGCTGATATAGCTAAAAGAGAGTGAGAGAGAGAGGTGTTGCAGGCGATAGTTCACAGATGACGGACGTCCGCAAGATGCATAAGAGAGAGAGTGAGAGGTTTGATTCTCTTCTGTAAAGATGTAGAGGTTCAGCTGAGTCGGTTTTTTTGCCCTGTTATGCTTCCATGGTGTTAATTATCATAGTTCTTGGAGTGTCGATAGCTAATTCTATAAGATCTTGCACCGTCATATTTATGAAATGCATGATTTGTGAGCAGACAAGGTCTAGCCCCTTCCATCATCAATGAAACAACTGGCACAAGGAGAAGACATGCAGCACTGACTGGCGATTGCCTCATACTATGTTGCTTTTTATATTTTCAAGTTGTGACATCTTTGGAATCTAAGATTCTAATTTCTAAGATGAATTATGAAGCACGCTTCATCCCTTTGCCTTCCTTTCTTCTTCGCACACTCGTAGATGCAACTGTGTTATGCTACTTAGGGGCCACCAGCTCTACTTCTCTACCATCGTCTAGAGATTTTGTAGATAGCAATTATATATGTTTGCACATATATATGCTTGCTATCATGGTCTCATCCTCTTGTATCAGGTTTTGATAAATGGAAGGCTCAATCAGCAGATAAGAATAGATGGATGAATCGAGAGAAGGGATTGGAGCTGTAGATTGTAGAACACAAGTTGAAGACGTAATGGCTGATGAATTTGAGAGAGAGAGAGAAAGAGAGAGAGGGAGCGAGGTTTTTTGCATGGCCCATTGCTATAGAGTGAATCTTGGAGGTGTGATTGAGACAATATTATGGCAAGGCTGAGATTGAATTTGCCATCTTTATGCAATCAAAATTTGAAGTGCTAGGAGAATAGTTGTGTAGCGTAGGGCAAAGGTTGTGTGTGCTCAAAGGCTTCATGTCTTTCTCTCTGTGTGCGTAGTTATTGACAAGCATTCAAACATCTGATTACTTTTCATAATGTAAGTTACATGCCTTTAATCCATGGTTGTTTAGCATCAGCAGCGTAGGACTGTTAACCACAGCAAAAAGAATGGTAGCAGAATGTTAAACTTGGTGAATTTCTTCACCTCCAACACTTGCTTTCTTCTTGCAAGGTCTTCTACCTTGGATGTTTTTTCATAAGAAGCTTGATTTTAGAGAGGCATCACCTTCATGTAAGCGGTTTGAGAAATCTTGTCTTGTTTCGATTAGCAGTTTTCCACATATTTGCTTTGCGACGATACAAAAAACTTGTACCTCGATCTGCGGCACAGTTTGACCGTATAGAATTGGTTTTCTCGAGATTGACATAGGGAACATACGTTCTTCCTCTATCAGTTCTTAGATACAGAATCTAGTCATCTGATGTCACCAGAGACTTCTTTCCCTCTACAAAAATATTTGATCGTCTGCATCGTGCAGATATGTTTTGCAAATGGCTACCCATTATTCAATGTGGATAATCACAGAATTTTGGATCTTACTTATGCAAGGCCGCCAGAGACCTATAGAGACAACGAGATTCCACTTCTCATTTTTTTTCACTCCACGTATGCCTCCGTAAGAATGAAACGAATTGTGGTTTGTTAGGTGAGTTTGCTTAATTCTAGTGAGGCTTTTAGGCATAGTAACTGGTTGAAATTTGCATAAGTTATTGTTTATAAACAATGCAATTTTTTTTTAGGAGTTTCACGTTCCTCAAATTTTAGCATGTTACTTTATATATTAGGCTTCAGTATATGTACATTCTTTTGCAATATGCCTTTAATTATCAAAATGCATATTCCTTTCTTTTGAATTTTACGTTGTGGTCAAGAATCGAAGTCGCACCCTACAAACCACTTGAATAAGCCCGACAAATATTTGAGGGATTCCTAGTTCATGATTTGTTTCAGATTCATGGTATCATACAGTTACAGTACATTCCGCATAAGGCACAGATGCTTGTGGCCTTAGAAGTCGGGAGCTCGAATCAAATTTAAGGGTCAATGGTTTTAGCTACACATAATTTATGCAGATTATATGAAGGTTTTCGATACTTCATATACATATATCCATATAGTAAGGCAAACAAAGGGGAGAAGCCACTTCGTGCTGCTATAGCAAAAAGAATATATTCTGATCTAAACATTAAGGAAATAGAGATTTCATGTCGGATGGTGCTAAATGTGACATTTTTCCGCTGCAGCTTCTATTTGGATCTGAATTTCTGTAGCTATTCAAGATCCTTCATATTCTGCATATGTGGACACGAGTGTAATGATCGAGCCCAAATTAGAAGGCGGCTGCTGGCGTTTTTTTTCACGCATGCAGAGGGAGAAGATACGGGCAGGATTTTGGTTCAGTTCCAAATCTATACGAGAATGGCCTGTTCTTATGGGTGGGCTTTCCCTACCACTTTGGGCTTTATGTTCGTAAGCAGTGGAAAAATGCTTCGGAAGAGACACCTCTGCTGAGGAATAGAAGCTCCATCCGTAAGGGTTCAGATTCCACATATAGCTCTGATGCAAAAGATGTTCAGAGAAAAAAGTCGGATGTTAACTTTCGAGCCTCGGCGCTTACTCACAAGAGATTATGGAGTAAAACATTGAGGTTTGAGGCGTCAGACTCTGCAGGCGAAGGAGGGTCTGATTCCCCTGTTCTGGGACGTTTCTTCCTTCCTAAAATCACATATTCTTGATGAACTCGAACGTTCTTTTGCTAGTTGGGTACAGTACATTTCAGTAACACTTTTGTGATCATTTCAATTTGGAAACCTAAGCATATGCTCTCTCCGATCAGAATGTTTTTATGGGCATGACGTTGCAAGCAGAGAACCATTAAGGCAGGTCTTGTATCTCGCTGCTACTCCTCTTAAGGCAACCCGCAGTGGCCACAGTGATACTCCTCAAAAGACGACCCGCAGTGGTCAGAGGTAGCGAACTCGAATGATCTATTGACAGAGAAACAAGCAGAAGCACGTTCTTCTTCCGAGCTCCGATTCATTGTGAGAAGGGAGTTTGAAGATCCGGAATCTGGAGGCAAGGGCGATCGTCGAGCTGTGTGAGATAGAATTCTGTAAACAAAAGGTGCAATTATTGAAAGAAATCATATCAGCGCTTCATATATCTGAGCTTGTGAGCTTCTGTTGCAAAGACAGAGCGAGAGAGATAGCTCCTCCGCTCTCTGTGGCATCTATGGAGGCTAGCTCTGCTATTCGTCACTCAGCATCGTTACGGCAGCTGGTCGCTTCCGCATCTCTTTTGGGCTCTAAGTCCCAGCGAGATCAGCTTTCTGTACGATCTCCATGCTACATATCAAGAAGAGTGTTTCAGATTCCATTATCTGTCGACAAAAAAGGAGAAAAACAGAGGGAGGAGGACAATTTTTGCTCCGGCTATACCAGAGGAAGGCGTGTTCCAGATGAGAGATATGATTGTATGTAGAGAAAAGTCCTGAGGATGCGAGCAATTCTACCATCATCGCTTCATGAAGATTTTCTATTGGCGTTAAATTTTGTTGTTTAGAAGGCTGCGCCATTCAACGATGCTTTGTTGCGAAGCATGACTAAGTGGGCACTGATGAGATTGTCCGTGCAAACTGTTCTGAGAGTTGACAAACATCAACTTTATTTTGAAAAGATTCAGATATGCAGGGATTTTACTGAGGTGTTCCTAGACATCTGATTCATATATTGAAGTGCGAACCGATTGGGAAAGGGTGCAGAACTATTTCAGAAGCATGGATTTGTGGATGAATGCTGAAGTGCTGGAAGATTTGGCGCTCATATGGTTATCCAGATAAATTTTTCTATGCCGCTCTACACATCTCAGTTAAGTGTTTTGTTTGAATGTGCAAACTGTTATTTTCTTTGCATGGAATAAATCGGTAAGTCTGAGATGAAGACCTGAGAGCAGTACACGAATGCTATGCCTCTTTGTACTTTATTTTGTAGATACAAAAATGATGTCCTGTAATGATTTCTGAGAAGGTGTAGAACAATGACATAATAAAAAAAAGATTCGAAGAAGGATTAACATTTCATGTGTAGGTGCTATTGAGTTAAATTTGCATCAGCCTAGAGATATAAAGCATTGTTATGGATAGACATAAAGCATTGTTATGGAAAAATTCGGTTGGAATGCATGTTCAGTTAACGTTACAGGCAAGTTTTTGATGTTTCCCTTTTTCAGCATGGCTTTCTCTTTATTCACTCAATTGAATTAAAAGCTATGAAGAATATAAATATTGATACATATGTATAGGACTTGAGATGAAGTGTAAGTCACGGAAATGACGTGTGTGGGTTTTGTAATTATTTTTAGAAGGCAATGTATTTGATTAATGCTTGTTAGAGATCTGACATTAACAAGGATGAGCAATAGGTTGCATGACCTTTAAGGTTCAAGATGAGACGACAAGACTACCTAAAGATTTCATTCAATGGCACTTAGTTCCACCCTCCTTTCAACGATCCCGACGACATACCTGGTGAACCCGACGTGAAAGGAGGGGGTGAGTGAATTATAGAGCCACAAAGATTAGCATAATCAAAATGGAAGAGATCTTAGCTCAATTCCTACGATTTCAAGAAGAGGATAGGCGTCAAAAAGCCATCCAATCACTTCATGAACGTCTAGTCAATCGGTGTGGCTTTTTCAATGGAAAGAATGTCTCAAAATTCTGCAAAGAATATGAACTCGAGGCCAAATATCTAGGTGTCGGACTAAGTCCGATGACGGAAAAAGAATTATGTGAAAACTTTATCTATGTGTCGGGATACGACGTGCGAGACCAAATAATGCGAATAAATCAAACGACATGGTCTCAATTCAAAGCGACACTCCTCAAGCAGTTTATGCTAGAGGATCTTGATAAAGTAACTCGTAGATCTTTCCTGAGGTGGGTTCATATGCCCAAAGACCGACCAATTCTTGAGATCAAAGAAGAGTTTGAGCGTCAATATGATGATCTTTCCGAGCACGATAAGAAGTGCATGAGTCATGAAAGGGTTTCGTTGTTTCTTCGAACAATCGATGGTAATGCCCGAGAGGAGTTAATTCCACTTCTTCAAGATATAGACTCCGACTCAGGACTCACAGAGGATTGGATGCTCGTCCATGAAGCTGTGATGAAATACGTAAAGAAACAACAAACAATAGAGAAATTTTTAAATGATTGGAGAACAGATCTTCAAACAGATGAAAATTATAATCATGTTCCAAGCATTTTACCAATCGTGGATAATGTTCAAGTCCATGAGGTTGTAGAGACCCCATTTGGGCATGAAGTAGATATGCATGGGCTAAATATCCATAGTGATGATGGGAAATATGAAGAAACTTCTAAAAGTGCGATTGATGTAACCTCAAAGGTTACAAGGTGCCAAGAGCCCCTAGACTTCTTTACAATGATTATATCTTTAGGTGCCATAAGTGGACAAAGCCCGAAGATGGGAGGATTAAAAGAGCAAGTGGAAGCTAATCAAAATCAAACCAAACTAAACCAACATCAAACCAAACAAACAACAAACATAAAACAAAACAAAAACCAACAAAACCCAACAAGAAATCAAGATGAAGCTTCCTCTACTCCGATAAACTCCTCACATCGAATAAAAGATAATCAAACAAATCAAGAAACATATCAAGATGCAAACAAAGAGATAGAGATATCTAGAAGGCTCATAGGTGACCAAATGGAGATAAAAGATGAGATACAAATAGAGAACCTAATAAATATGTCTGAAGATCGAGCTCGAGATGCATCCTTACATGGTGACATCGGGCAAGATGTGGAGTATGATTGGATGTCACTTGATGGTGATGATCCTTTTCTAACACAAGATTCGGATAAAACTTCTGATCTAATGACTGAATTACATGAAGGAACTCCCTTGGAACATGATGTTGAATCTAAGGACCTGTCAATAGAAGATCCGATGGGTAAGAAAATGGATATGCAGGAATCCGCATTATACATGCATACAGAGATGCAAGAAAACGAACTTATTTATATGAAGGAGGACATGCAAATAATGAGTCCTCCAGAGGTTGAAATGTGTGACGAAGATGAGTATGATGCTAATCTAGAGGATGTACAAATGACAAGTCCTCTAGATAGTGATGAGTATGGCGATGGTGATAAGCATGATCCTAATCCTACCGATAGTCTAGATCAAGATCAAGATACTGATATTCTTTTGAGTGATGTCACATTGGACAAAGATCCCACACATAAAAAAGAGGATAAGTTGGATGGAGTTCAAAATAATGATATGTATGTAAATGAAGCTACATTCTATGAAGAGAGAAATATGAATGAACATGAGGAGGATGGGAAAATACCATTGATCATTCCTCTAAATACTGATATGTATGTCAAAAATAATCATGTTGAGTTGAGTCCACACGTTGAAGAAATTGAGCATAAAGTGGCAGATGAAATGTTTATTGTGACATATGATAAATCAGATGCGTGTATAGCATTGAAGGATATCCAATGTAAAACTATTGAGTCAAACAATTGCAACGATGAAGCTCAAGTTGATTTGGATGCGTATGTTGAGATTCTCATACATGATGAGATTCTTGAGCAAGAATCAGTGATTGAAGAATCAATGCTTGAAGAAGGTGGGCTAAGTACATCCTCTGAAGAGAATGAGCAAGAAATGATTGAGAGATATGAAGAATTCTATGATGAGATCTTGAATAAAGAAGTTGAGTTCCCGTCAATCTACATGCACTGTCCTATAAGGTGTAAAAATTATGATGAGTTTGATCTTGATAAGAAAGTCTCTAGTGATATTGAAGATGAAGACTTTCTTGGATTCAGTGATATCGAGTCTCTTCATGAAAATGGGCAAATGAATCTGGAAAAAGACAATGATGAAGAGTTCCTGGAAAGATTGGAGAAAGAAGCAGACTTCATAATTTCTGAAACTCAGTCAGGAAGGAATGATTTTGCCGTGGAGAATAAAGATGACTGTGTCTTGATGTCTGAGTATGATGAACACTTCCATTTGAAGTGGGATTCAAATGATTCTATTCAAAAACCTCATCTTAATGGTGATGAAGACATGATAGAAGATATTGAAAGGGATAAACCTCCTATAAATGATCTCAAGCATGAAATAAAAGAAAATACATGCTTGCAAGAAAATTTCAATTATGAATCAAACATATGCAAATTTCAAACTTCATATACATGTATTCATGACTCTGCACATGATGAATTTGAAAGAATCATAAATAAAGATACTCATGCTCAGATAATTGAAATATGGATATCCAAATTCTCTGAGAGTTACAAAGACCAAACAAGCTGCCAAGAGGTAGACAAGCAAAAAAGGTGGCTTGTATACATATTTACTGTATTTATGAATGCAACACTGATTGGTGCAATTCAAAGATGGCTTGTTTTTAAACATACCTTCTTTGGAGAATTTATTTGTGAAAATGTATTGGAAAGGGATTTCTTGTATTCACAAGAAATTCAAAGTTGACTTTTGTAAATATAATTATGAAAATACTTAATAATTATGTTTTGATTTTTTTGAGATGGATAAAAGTAAATATAAAAAATAAATAAATAAATAAATAAATAAATAAACAAATAATTGCATAAATAAATAGAGCAAGAAAATGCATCTAGCTCTTAAGAAAATGAAAATTTTTCAAAATAATCTTTTTGAATATGATGCTACTAATGTGTTTTCTGAGTTTATATAAACAGGTGTTGATATGGAGCTGATCGAAGATCTAGAGTTTTGAGAGATTGTATAGAGGCAACCACTTTCGAGCTACATCTTTATGGTTTACTGCAAATGGTTTCCCGAAGTTCTTTCATGGATTGCATGTACATATTGTGTCATATGATTTGATGTTTCTCATGATTTGTTTAGTTTCTATGAGTGCAGGAATGATCAAGCGAAGCCAACGGAGATGATGACTCAAGAACAAAGCCGTGAAAATCTTTTTCATTAGCTATCGTGCTTTAACCCTGGTCTTTTCTTTGCACCATTTTTGAGATGCATTGCATGCCAAATATGCATGTAAAAATATATAGAAACACGTCTTTGAAATTCCGTAGAAGCACGTCCATCTGCACAATTAGATAGGTAAATATCATTGAAAAATAATAAAGCAAGTTTTGAGTGATAAGAGAGGATAGTTCTCAGTAAGGGAGAGTGATTGCATCTGTAAGAGAGTGGAGTTGTGAGCGATGTGAGCGTTGCTTAGATACCATAAAACCCTCGATTTTTCACACCATTTTTGTTCTCTTCATGCACCTAAAACATGCATAAATGAAATGTAAAGAGCACGAGTGATATTTTCGTTAAAACCCATAGTTGCACGAGTGATTGCACTTGTATTGAATTGTATATCCATGATGAAAATGTGAGTTCAATTTGAGTGTACATCCTCAACACCGAATTCCTAATACCTCCCCTATTTGCACCATGTTGTTTTTATGCACTTAGAGTATGCATATGTAGGGCTCATTACATGGCCGTGCATAGGCACATTTGTTTAAACCCATGCACTTGATTTCACTCACATTTGGATTCTTGAAGACTTGCAGATACCGAGATTGATGGTGGTACATCCGGAGGATGTACAGGTTCAGAGGGGGTGGATGTGGTCAAGAATCGAAGTCGCACCCTACAAACCACTTGAATAAGCCCGACAAATATTTGAGGGATTCCTAGTTCATGATTTGTTTCAGATTCATGGTATCATACAGTTACAGTACATTCCGCATAAGGCACAGATGCTTGTGGCCTTAGAAGTCGGGAGCTCGAATCAAATTTAAGGGTCAATGGTTTTAGCTACACATAATTTATGCAGATTATATGAAGGTTTTCGATACTTCATATACATATATCCATATAGTAAGGCAAACAAAGGGGAGAAGCCACTTCGTGCTGCTATAGCAAAAAGAATATATTCTGATCTAAACATTAAGGAAATAGAGATTTCATGTCGGATGGTGCTAAATGTGACATTTTTCCGCTGCAGCTTCTATTTGGATCTGAATTTCTGTAGCTATTCAAGATCCTTCATATTCTGCATATGTGGACACGAGTGTAATGATCGAGCCCAAATTAGAAGGCGGCTGCTGGCGTTTTTTTTCACGCATGCAGAGGGAGAAGATACGGGCAGGATTTTGGTTCAGTTCCAAATCTATACGAGAATGGCCTGTTCTTATGGGTGGGCTTTCCCTACCACTTTGGGCTTTATGTTCGTAAGCAGTGGAAAAATGCTTCGGAAGAGACACCTCTGCTGAGGAATAGAAGCTCCATCCGTAAGGGTTCAGATTCCACATATAGCTCTGATGCAAAAGATGTTCAGAGAAAAAAGTCGGATGTTAACTTTCGAGCCTCGGCGCTTACTCACAAGAGATTATGGAGTAAAACATTGAGGTTTGAGGCGTCAGACTCTGCAGGCGAAGGAGGGTCTGATTCCCCTGTTCTGGGACGTTTCTTCCTTCCTAAAATCACATATTCTTGATGAACTCGAACGTTCTTTTGCTAGTTGGGTACAGTACATTTCAGTAACACTTTTGTGATCATTTCAATTTGGAAACCTAAGCATATGCTCTCTCCGATCAGAATGTTTTTATGGGCATGACGTTGCAAGCAGAGAACCATTAAGGCAGGTCTTGTATCTCGCTGCTACTCCTCTTAAGGCAACCCGCAGTGGCCACAGTGATACTCCTCAAAAGACGACCCGCAGTGGTCAGAGGTAGCGAACTCGAATGATCTATTGACAGAGAAACAAGCAGAAGCACGTTCTTCTTCCGAGCTCCCATTCATTGTGAGAAGGGAGTTTGAAGATCCGGAATCTGGAGGCAAGGGCGATCGTCGAGCTGTGTGAGATAGAATTCTGTAAACAAAAGGTGCAATTATTGAAAGAAATCATATCAGCGCTTCATATATCTGAGCTTGTGAGCTTCTGTTGCAAAGACAGAGCGAGAGAGATAGCTCCTCCGCTCTCTGTGGCATCTATGGAGGCTAGCTCTGCTATTCGTCACTCAGCATCGTTACGGCAGCTGGTCGCTTCCGCATCTCTTTTGGGCTCTAAGTCCCAGCGAGATCAGCTTTCTGTACGATCTCCATGCTACATATCAAGAAGAGTGTTTCAGATTCCATTATCTGTCGACAAAAAAGGAGAAAAACAGAGGGAGGAGGACAATTTTTGCTCCGGCTATACCAGAGGAAGGCGTGTTCCAGATGAGAGATATGATTGTATGTAGAGAAAAGTCCTGAGGATGCGAGCAATTCTACCATCATCGCTTCATGAAGATTTTCTATTGGCGTTAAATTTTGTTGTTTAGAAGGCTGCGCCATTCAACGATGCTTTGTTGCGAAGCATGACTAAGTGGGCACTGATGAGATTGTCCGTGCAAACTGTTCTGAGAGTTGACAAACATCAACTTTATTTTGAAAAGATTCAGATATGCAGGGATTTTACTGAGGTGTTCCTAGACATCTGATTCATATATTGAAGTGCGAACCGATTGGGAAAGGGTGCAGAACTATTTCAGAAGCATGGATTTGTGGATGAATGCTGAAGTGCTGGAAGATTTGGCGCTCATATGGTTATCCAGATAAATTTTTCTATGCCGCTCTACACATCTCAGTTAAGTGTTTTGTTTGAATGTGCAAACTGTTATTTTCTTTGCATGGAATAAATCGGTAAGTCTGAGATGAAGACCTGAGAGCAGTACACGAATGCTATGCCTCTTTGTACTTTATTTTGTAGATACAAAAATGATGTCCTGTAATGATTTCTGAGAAGGTGTAGAACAATGACATAATAAAAAAAAGATTCGAAGAAGGATTAACATTTCATGTGTAGGTGCTATTGAGTTAAATTTGCATCAGCCTAGAGATATAAAGCATTGTTATGGATAGACATAAAGCATTGTTATGGAAAAATTCGGTTGGAATGCATGTTCAGTTAACGTTACAGGCAAGTTTTTGATGTTTCCCTTTTTCAGCATGGCTTTCTCTTTATTCACTCAATTGAATTAAAAGCTATGAAGAATATAAATATTGATACATATGTATAGGACTTGAGATGAAGTGTAAGTCACGGAAATGACGTGTGTGGGTTTTGTAATTATTTTTAGAAGGCAATGTATTTGATTAATGCTTGTTAGAGATCTGACATTAACAAGGATGAGCAATAGGTTGCATGACCTTTAAGGTTCAAGATGAGACGACAAGACTACCTAAAGATTTCATTCAATGGCACTTAGTTCCACCCTCCTTTCAACGATCCCGACGACAACGTGTGAAAGATATAATCTGTTTAAAGATTGTCATCAACACAATATTCTTGATATAATTATTTGAGAAAGGAATTGGTCTTTGATTATTTTTTAAGAGAGCCACAACCTTAGAATATCTTTTATATGAGGATGTTTGCTCGACGCTTTCACATATTCCATCTGCTTTGATGCTTTGCATTATGTTTATCCATAGAATGATCTAAATGTGTATGTGTTATGTATGTGCGTGTACATTAATATTTATGAATGCATGTGCATGAGTGTGAGCATGCATGTATATTTATGAATGCATGATTGTGTTTTAAGTATATATGTGTGTTTATGCATGTGTATATAAATATACATTTACATTGAAGGTATGCATGCATGTGAGAGTGTGTGTGCATGTATGCATATGAAAGTTAGAAAAGTGATGAGTGCATATGCATATAAAAATAAGTATGCATGTGTACATCTACATATGTGGTGTATGTATATGCAAGTAAGATAGGAAGGTGTACATGTATGCAAAATGAAGTTAACATATGCATTAAAGTTAGGAAGTTAAAAGTTTTGTATTCATGTGTTAGCATAGGATTAAAATTATGTTAAGTATTAAAAGATAAATTATTAAATGAGTGTTTTATTTTTACAAAAAGCATACTTATGTGAGTTCCTAATGATATTTCTGTAGATCATTGAAGAAATTACAAAGGAGAATACGAGAACACAAGCTTACGAGATTTCAAGCTTTCATACTTGCAACATTTGAAGATTGTTTATTTAGAACTATTAAGTTGTATAGGATTATCTATTAAGAGAATTGTATTAGCACTTATGATAAACTTTTGTATAGGCTTAAAATCCTGAAGATTTCTAGCGCTTCCACTTTTCGATATAATTAAGATTTGTTTAGGCTTAAATAAGATTGATTT
Organism: Ceratopteris richardii; assembly: GCA_020310875.1. NCBI lineage: Eukaryota > Viridiplantae > Streptophyta > Polypodiopsida > Polypodiales > Pteridaceae > Ceratopteris > Ceratopteris richardii. The sequence goes on from MU260106.1 coordinate 168,772, forward strand.
TGAAATTCTTCATACTTTTTCTCTGAAAATTAATTGAGATCTTTACTTTTTTTTATTTCCTATGTCTAAAGAGATAGGATCTACAAGTAGTTCTAAACTAATATCTACAAACGATTCTGATATTAAGAATCAAGAGTTAGAAAACTTAATTATAGGAACACTACTTCCGACTTCAATTGATAGTTCGAATAATAACGAAAATATAATAATTGAAATTATTAAAGATAAAGTAGTTAAGGAAAATTTACACACGTTAGATTACGATCGTCTTATTTCTGGAATTTTACCTTTACTTACCATAGTTTTGCGAGAACCGGAGGACAAGAAAGACTTATTCCCACCTAATTTAGTTAGAAAACCTAACTCAAATCAAATTAAAAACGAAGAAGTTGACTTTGTTAAAGATAAAATTACAAGCGAGAACTTAGTTTTGTCTTATCAATTAGAAGCTATAGAAAGATATAGAAACGCTCGTCCTTACGGCTCTTAGTCTAAAAAAATAGTTCTCAATTTGTACTCCCATAATTTAGAAACCTATAGTCTTTATCACACCTAAACTGAAAAAATCAACCAAAGGCCCTAGGCATACTTAGAAGCACCCTGCGTGCAGTCACACAGTTAGGTTAGCGCGATTCTTGTAGATGAACGTCAGCCTCCCTTCACACCCCTCTACGACACCGCTTGGCTCATGACCACAGTCTGATCACCATGCGTCTTTTTGCCAATGATATGAACGTGTTTGTTCACAATGATAGTACCAGCTTGGAGACGTTCTGGAGGTGTCTGGATACTTTTTGTGAAGCCTCTGGATCCACAATCAACCACTCTAATGCCGCCTTTAGAGCTATTGTTGGGTCACAGCCCAACCTTCTCATTTCTCATGGCTGTCAAATCATTTCGCAGGGCCAAATTTTTCAGCTTCTTGGGATCCCCTTGGGGTTTGGCGTTTCTATGGAACAACGGTGGAACTGGGTGCTGGCCAAACTCAAAAATAAGCTTAACTATTGGAGAGGTATGCAAATCAATCTTGTTGGTTGTGCTATGGTTATCAACACGTTCCTCCTTTCATCTACCATTTATTTCCTTTCTTGTTGGAGACTGAAAGAGCAAGATCTGTCCAAACTGGATAGTATTTGTAGAAATTTCCTTTGGACAGGTGACAACAGTAGGAGGGGGGTGTCTAAAATCAAATGGTCCATCTGCACCAGTCTTAGAGATAGTGGGGGACTTGGCATCCTTGACATTGGGTGCATGGCTAACAAGCTGGCGACCAAATGGATGATTAAGGCTTGGTGCAATGGGGAGGCCTCGTGGGCCAAGTTGATCTTCAGAAACAAGAATGAATTGGCTCTCATGGGTTTCCCAAGTTGGAAGAATCTAGACATCTTGACCTTGCTGTTTTCCTCGATCCATGTCTTCCCGAAAGGCTCTAATCTCGTGTGCTCCCTATGGAAGAGTTGGAATAAAGTCAAAAGCTACACAAGGGTTAGTGAAGACTGGAAGTAGGCTGCCAGTATCAGACAAAACGACTCTACTTGGTTCTCGATACATGGCATCCAGAGTGTGGAATCTTGGAACATTCAAAATGCCAAGAAGTTATGGAACAAAGGCTTCAAAAAATGGAAACAACTCTGGAAACAAGACACCAACCGCTGGATCAACTTCGAGGATATTGACCCTTGTGTCAACATTTCGTACGAAGAATGGAACACTTTGCAAATGAGATGTCTTGCCTGGGACCGACACAAAGTTCGCCTTCTCATGGGACACGACACATGGAGCTCGCTCGGTCTCAAATGGCACAATGTAATACCCTATCAAAAATCCTGAACATCAAAGAAACGATTGACTATCAGGTTAACCTCAACAAGAAGTGGTGCCTCTCATGGACGCGGCTCTGGTGGGACATGAAGTTCATGGCTATCTGGCACCCCCTCACATTAGGGAAAAAAATGAACCCTGCATGGGCCTTTTGGATTAAGGAGTGATTAGTGATGGACCAATGAGAGGAGGGTGGTGGACACAGTCTATAGCCTATAAATCACTAGGCTGAAGGGGGATGAGGGGACAGGATTCCCCTATGTTCAGGTTTTGCCTCTAGAGAGAGAAAGGAATCTCGTAACTTACCTGGGCCCAAAAATTCAAAATTTTCAAAAAGTTATAAAACTCATCATAACACCATTTAATGGTCCCCCAACCACTTTTTAGGATCAAAAGTGCTATTTTTGGGTTCTAAATCAAAATCCGTGCATGAACTGAAGTGAAAAAAGTGACTTTTTCAAAAATAACTCAAAATGCAACTTTCTCCCTCCAAAACCTCCCATTTTCATACCCAGGTCCCAAAAAGTCATCTCTTTCCACTACTTTCTCTCCCTAGCACACCATTGCAGCTCCTGCATCTCCATTTCTTTCTCTATGCATCATCTTCTTTGAATTCCTACTGTCATTTCCATAGCCTGATCTCCAATGGAGAAACCTAAATCTCATAGACGTCCAAAAGATGAGGTTATCGCGATAAAATGTCACAATATCAAGGCTCCAGAAGGATTTTGGTTAGGACAGGAGTTCTGCAAAGGTGCATGGGTGTACATGCAACCCTCTGGTGTTGGTCCTCACCGTGTGAGAGATCGTGGAAACTTGGATCTTCATTGGAAAGGGAAGTTACTAGGCTTCAAAAAGCTCAAAAATGGTGAAACTGTTGCCATTGTACAACATGTGTTCACAATGTCAACCATGAAATTGGAAAACTCAAACAAAATGAGATATCCTATCAACTGTAAGTATTACTCATTGACTTTTGTCCAAATTTCAGAATATACCTAGCTAAGTTGTGTATTTTTTTGTTGTAGACATATTTCCTTCTACCTTGGTGGAAGAACAACCACTTCATAGTCTTACAGGTACTTTCCAAGCATTGCATGCAGATGTTGGGTCGATAGTCTTTCCACAAGCCCGTCCTGCTCAACTATTATGTGAGAGAGTTTTCTTTTACACACATACATATGTTGTACCCTCTTCATCAAATGATTTTGGCAAGTTAGAGATGATTAAGGTAGATTCTCTCTTAAAGCTTGAGTGGCCGCAACCTGATGTATGGACATTAACATCTTTGAAGCATAAGATGGTGATGGACATACACAACTCTTTGAAATTTACAAGAGTTTCAAGATCTATAGGATTACATTGGTGTGTTCCTATTCATTGTTTTGTACATTTATTTCAGATATTCACAATTCTAGAGACGTCAACAATGTTCATGTTAAAAGATATCACGTATGAGCAGGTAGAGTGTTTGCTAGGTGAAAAATGGGGACTTGTAGAAGGATGCACCAAAGGGGATAGATACATTTGTAAAATTGGTGCAAGAGGCATAGGATTTCGATACTTGAAACATCGTACTTCATTGTACATTAGATTCTATTATGATCGTTGGATGTGTAAACTTGGTGAATGGATACCATTACAAAGTTCTGAGGGTGTTTTAATTTCATTTGAAATTAAGATAAATCTACCCAACAATGAAATGGAAGTTATTTCAGTAAATCATCATTAGACTCTTGCCAACGTGAGAGAACATCTAGTAATCATGGGATTTGAGGATCTGGATCAATCAAAGTTCAGAATACAAGGGCATAAGGTAAGTAGCATATGGTATTTCTTCTTTTGTTTGTACAAATTCTTACACTCAAATATGTTCATTTAAAGTTTTCTATTTGTCTGCAGATTGGTAAGAGGTTGGAGGATAAAATTAAAGTCCTCCTTGAATGGAGTGTGGATGGAACTCAACTTTCATTGTCATAGCTCAAGGACTATTTGAGTGCTACAGTGTACACACACCTATGTTCCATTTATAATCCTACATCTGCAACAATGTATTTAACATGCAAGACATGTAGCATGTAAAATTTTTTGATCTCAATATGATGTACAATTTGCCAAATCTTTGGTTTTTCCAATGGCAATTTATTATAATTTTAAAGTTCTGAGAATTTCTTTTTTCTATTGTGTTGTCGTGTATCTTATTCTGGTTAATGATTCTGTTCAATCTTTTTATGAGCAAAAGTTTTTTTTCTGAGAGTTCTGTGCATGATTGTTTTATTTGAAGGTATCAGTTTTAGTTTTAAAATGGGTCCCACTCACTTTAAAATTTTGAAACTACTATAAAAGCAACACTTATTCTCTCATTTCTCACTTTTGCAACCAAGAAGAGCTACAATCACTAGCAGAGTACGCACACAAGCTAGCATCACGCGCAATGGCTGCCGCATCCTCCAGTACCCTGCAACTCAAACGTCCACGTGAACTCTTCAATGAGTTCTTGGAATCAACTGAGTTCAAAGGTCAGAACCACTTGTATGACCTACTGTCTAGGGTCCCTGATCTAGACAAAACAATTCAACTGAACTCTGATGTGCTCAAGGAAATCATAGAGTTCCTTGAGTACTACATCTTGCGTTTTTCTATAGAAATACCGCCTTATGAGGGTAAATGGGTTCCATGTGACCTTCTACTCTACATACATAGAGGCGATGAAGCCTTCATGAAGCGCCTTAAGCGCTTCATGGCAATTGCGGAAACTGCTGGGCACTTACTAGATGACTCTGTGCCATTAGTAAAAAAACTTAACAAAAAGAAGAGGATGGGTACAAAGTACCTATCCTACACTGCAACAACATATTTTATTATTAATGAGGAGCCGGAACCTACACCTGTTGAGCTCCCCAACCTTGCCACTGGGGGTTTTGTTAAGGAGAAGAATGAGCCTCAACCAGAGGCCATAAATTTTTCCAAAGAAAGCATTACAATCTACCAAGAATTCCCTGGTGGTGTTGAGGATAAACTACATGTGCAATCAAGCATGGAGGAGGCCCCCCCTTCAAATCTCAACCCCTCTGAGCCCACATTACCAGAGGTGGAACTTGAATATCTCTCCTGCATCGTTGTGGATGGAGAAGAATTTATTTTACTCCATGACATTGAGAAGGCATTCGGTCTACGTCTAGATGAATGCTTGAGTATTTTCTCCACAATGTCAGATGTTCCACTTGACAACACATCTGACATACTTGAAAAGAAGTCCATCCCACTTGGGGATTCTGTGGCAGACACCATATCAATGGTGTGTGCTGATATTTTAAATGATGACAACAATTCTACTACAGAGGAGGAGTTCAGTGCAGCACAGGAGAGGATACTGAAGCAAAAAATTCCTACATCCCATGTAGCAGAGCAGAGTGGCATGGCCCACTCTAGCATTGATCTTGATGCCCCTGGAAGAGGGGAGGAAGAAGACAAGCTTCATGATGTAAGTGGTAATTGAATTAAATAAATCGATAATTTTAAGTTAACATTGTAAGAGCTTGAATTCTCATTTGTTCTTAACAGGAAGCAATTGAGCTTGACAAGTTCGCAGCAAGGTCTGGTGGGGATCGAGCTTCTCGTGGGAGTGGTGCATCCTTGGCAAACTACATCGGAAAGTTGCCAAAGGATGATTTTGTTATCATACACAAAGACTACAGTCCCGATGGGCACTTCATCACTTGGTGCTTGAAGGCCCTTAGCAAGATTTTGTGTTTATGTACAATTACCCAAGGCACTAATTGTGTCATTTTGGTTAGGAAATCCTTAGTTGTAACTACTTTAGGACTTAATTTTAGAGGGAAAGTATTAGGGCAAATAGGTATCGCCATGAGTCTTGGAATGCAAGACCCCCATGTAATATCAAGATCTGTATTGACTTACCAGCTGCCTCAATCTCTCCAAAGGAGAAAGAAAGTTGTGGAGAAATTGAAGGCAGCTGAGAAATGATGTAATGTCTTGATAATACAAGCTTTTTTTTTCATCATTTGTCTAGTTCTGTTTATGAATGTGCTAAAAAATTGAACTTATCTTCTCTCCACAAATTGTATCTAATTGGGGGTCTTTGTATTTTGCTTTGGTCCTCTGTATGATTATATGCTTAAAAAAGGCCAAAAAAGCCCCAGCCACAGAAACGCGGGAAACAGCCTTGCAAAATTTTTGCAGGGCTGTTTCCCGCGTTTCTGTGGCTGGGGCTTTTTTGGCCTTATGTAGTGTTTTTAGGTGCTACAATACATAGGAAACTATGTAATTTCAGATTTTCAATTGGTTTTGGTATTATCAGGACCAGAAGTTTTCAGTAGGGTATAAACTCAGCCTTTAGTAGCTAAAGATCTCAATTCCTATAGGGTATAACCTCTTAATACCTAGACCCTTGCATCTCTACCATATGTCTTATGCTTACCAAAGACCAAATATTGCAAAAAAAAACCCCAGCCACAGAAACGCGGGATTCAGCCCTGCAAAAATTTTGCAGGGCTGAATCCCGCGTTTCTGTGGCTGGGGGTTTTTTGGTATTAAAAAGACATGTTGCACACCAGTATGTAGAAAAAGGAACATATCTAGTCATAAAACAATAGGCAAGTGCATGCATGTTTAACTGAATCCATATATAACTGACTGAAAGAGAGAGAGAGAGAGTGAGAGAGAAAAAAGAGACAAAGAATATAAGTCAAAACAAAATTTTCTATTATCCATTGTATTACATCGCAAAGTAGCCTATCATAGGGTATAATATACACATCATGGGTTATTTCCTCTAATTCTTCTTGCTAGCTGAATGTCCTTCGGTTGTATGGTTACTCTCTTGGCATGGATAGCACAGAGGTTAGAGTCCTCAAGCATGGAGATGAGGTAGGCCTCAGCTGCCTCTTGAAGTGCTTCAAGTGCTATCCCTTGTATTCTTAGACCTGTTTGGTAGCTTTGTAGTTCCTCTTTCACTACCCTTGCAAAAGCTCTTCGTGGTATGAGTAGTTCAACGGACTTTTGGTAGTGTCGTATCTCTGCAAAAGCCCTGCAGTGCTTCCTTCGTCTTTGTGGAGCTCTTGGGTTGGGAGGTATGTTTGGCTGGCGTTGAGGTCGACGTCGAGGTTGATAGTTTTTTTTTCTCCGATGTACACGATGTGAGGGCCCAGCTTCATCTTGCACATTTTGTTGTTGATGTGGTTGTTGACTTTGCTCTCTTTCCTCCTCTGTTGGTATTTGCCCTTGTCCTTGTGGAAGTGTCTTACCTCCATGTGTCACCCTATGGCTCGTTGGTATTTGCATATCATTCCATGGTGGTTGATTGTTGCTTTCCTCATATGGGGATGACTCTTCGTCGCTCTCTGGTACACTCCTTCTGATCAACTTCTGTTTGGGTCTTGATTTGATGGGTGTCCTTGTTGGTGGCTCATCATCTGAAATGGCCTCTGATCGTCCTGGAGTATAATAATCTTGTCTATTGGAAACTTCATTTTCTCGCACTGAATTGCTCCCAGGTGGTGTGCCATTGTGTGACACAGGCACAGATGTGCTCTGGGAACCACTTCGAGGCCTTTGGGGGGGTTGCAACCATGGTGGGCGTTGTGTCCCTAGATGAGGGCTAGGAAAGAAGACGCGATCTTTCCTTGCAGTTTGCTTGGTGCGTGCCATTCTCTTGAGTTGCAAAAAGTGTGAAATGAAGTGAGTTCTCTCTATTTATAGAGTTTTTAAAAAAATTGTTTGTTCACACTAGAACGGACAAAACCTGTTTAAAACCATACAGAATATTATATATTAAATAATAACACATTGAAATCAAGATTACAATAATCATATGTATTACCACATAATGGGAAATAGCGAATTCACTTTACTTCCAAGCTGAGCCTTCTCGTTGTCTCCTTGCACGCCACTGAGCATGATGAAGAGGACCTAACGATGACTTCCATTTCTCACTGGCAATGTTGTGTTGCATCTTTCTTGCAAGTTTTGCCAATTTTGAATCCCTAAGTCATTCCACAAAAAACTTTCTCGAGAATGTAGTGCGGTAAAACCAATTAAACATCTCCTCCATGTAGTTTGATTGCATTGGGCCACCACCATGTCGGGTGTTTTTGAAGTAGACACCCCTCGCTTTGTAGTGTGACTTTTCCATTCCTTGGGTACTGAAAATCTCTAATGACCCATATCGATGCATGAAAAAAGCTCCATGTGCAAACAAAATATGCTAAAAATTGTTAAGTACATTGGAAAAAGGTAAGTGCAATGAACACTTGTAGAAGAAGATTACACTTACAATGTAGTGTGTTATATTGCTCTCTCCCCAACATTGAATGAAACACTTGGTGAACTCCACTAATGTTTCTTGAAACATTTGACGTTGAATAGCACTAGACCTAGTCAGACCCATTAAGCCTACAACCTTATCAAAGCTCGACCAAACTTTCTTTCTCTTATTACAAAGATCAACTTGAGAGTCATTGTCTGTTGTGATCATGCATAGGTCTTTCCACAGCTCATAACGTTCATTATTTTGAGTGCTAGTACCTCTTCTAAAAAAATGTCTTGCTTTATTCCCTGTCATTGACACTTGTTGCAAGCTATCTTGAGATTCTCCAACTTTCTTAACAACTAGGGTTACATTTCCACCATGACAACCAATTGAATTAAGAAGTTCCTCCAATTTCTTTATAGCTTGAATAGATTTATCAACTGGCTTCATGGCAAATGCGTATTCTATATGGAGCTTCAATAGTCTATCAAAAATTCTCATGAAGGCATGCAAGGTGCAAAAGTGGACATTGACTAAAGGGAATGGAATAATGGGATTCCAATCCTTATCTGACATGTCACGATTAGGTGTACCTAACATGGGACACCTCATTAAAGGTGTATCCCATTGAATTTCAGCAGATGGAGTTGCATCTGTGTCATCAACTAAATCATCTATGTTGTTTTGTTTTCTCTTTGTTCGTTTATAACCTCGTGTACAATATGGACAAGGATAGAGAGTAGATGCACCTTGTTTGCACCCTAACATGCATTTGATAGTCTTTAAGTCTCCACCTAAGTGCCACTCTACTTCAAAATCACCAAGGCTTTCTACATTGATTTTGGCACCATGAATTTGAGAAGTTATCACCTCTGTGATCCATGGGATCCTATTGAAAATCCATGTAAGAACATCATTGGATTCTTTAGGTACTTCAATAGCACCTAACCACCATATATCTTTCTCTGATTGGACACTATATGTAAAGTGATGGGTAGATTCTTCACTATCATCAATAATAGCATGGGCCATAGCTTCGTTCATGAGTGTCACACTAAGTCTCTCCATACGGCGTCCCTTTATGATTTGACATTCGTCTAGCTTCAATACAAACTTGAGTTTGGAACCACAATCTACATCAAATAACAAACATTATATTATTAAAAATACTATGAATGTCATTATCAAAACAATGGATATACCTTGAAGTGTGGATTTGTAAAATTTAACCATTTCCTTTTGGAGCCTCTCCAAATTGACAAATATGTTGTTGTACTTTGTGTAGATGAATCCCTGTCTAGATGTGTTTTTCAACTCTTTCTTTGATGTAGATGAATGATAAATGGATGCAGGCATAACATCTTCTATATGCAGGTAATTGCCAAGAGTATTGGCTACATCCTCATTGGTTATCTTCTTCCTCACAGATACCTTGTAAGGGCATGGAAAAATGCTCTGGAAAATACCTTTGTTTTGTAGAGCTTGCTTCAAAAGATTGTACAATGCAGTGTACGCTCTAGTACTAACATGTTAGACGGCCGCCGAATAAGGACAATTGTACTTAGACAGAGGTCTTTAATGTAGAAAGAACCCTTCTGGAAGTACGCGGTAAAGAAAGATTCGCGCAAGCCTTGTAACAAAATTCTATTTAAAGCAATGAAAAGAACAGCAGAGGGACGAGAGAAGGAGTCCCGTTTTTGGGAAGTTGCGAGTGTATTGTGAGAAGCCCTGATTTGGGATTAACTCTTCTACTGTGTGTACACGAGTAGAGTATCTTGGTTCTGTCCTGTGTTGCGCGCCTTATCTGTGTAATCATTTGACTGTGTATGCGTGATACACTGCGGTGTTACGAGGCAGTACTGCGATTGTGAGATTTTGTTCGGTAACGGGTTAAGGTGTCTTTGATTATGCGTAAGGTGTGTGTTGTTTATTTGCTATTTCTCGGTGGATTAGGTAAGCGTGACGAATGGACATGAGTTGCTATGATGCTCTGTAAGTGATTGAGTCGGTATTATAGTCTGTGTTCAAAGGTAGTGCCGATAATGTCGAAGTACGCGTAAAATGGTAATAATGTTGCGACCCGTCTTGCGGACAGTAGATATTACGGATGGAAGGTAGATACACGGTAAGTCTGTGAACTGACAAGAAGGGTTGCTTGTGATGACCTGTTAAGTTACTAACAGTACTGGACTGTCATTCGGACTACTGCTCAACCACTATGGCAGGCACAGTCTGGGAGCTCTGAGTCCAGCACATTGGTCTAGTGAAGTTGTTCAGGAGCAAAACTGAGCTAAGACGTGAAAACCATAACTACGGTTGAGTGAGGAGTTGGGAAAATAGTACAGGGCCTCTGTCAACAGACCCCTACCACTCCCAAGGACCCACAGGGTTAGAGCCAGTTTATTCTGCGGTAAGATTGAGTACAGAGAAAGAGAGACTTGGAAGTATCTGGTACGCAGGTGTGGAACCAGATTCTGGAGTCTCTGAAAGATTGTTATTTTTAAACTAGTAATTAACGGCTGCGGTAGACAGTGAACAGTTAAGTTAATAGTAAACGATTACACCTTTAACATTTGGCGCCGTCTGTGGGAAAGTGGCATCCGCTTGCCAGTTCTTTGGCCCGTTGTCTGTGGGAAAGTGGCATCCGCTTGCCAGTTCTCTGGCCCGTTGTCTGTGGGAAAGTGGCATCCGCTTGCCAGTTCTCTGGCCCGTTGTCTGTGGGAAAGTGGCATCCGCTTGCCAGTTCTCTGGCCCGTTGTATGTGGGAAAATGGCAACTGATTACCAGTCTCTTCGGTAAAGTAGCATTTGATTACGAGTCGCTTGTGAGACAGTGGCATTAGAGCGCTAACGATTGGTAAGAAGCAAACATCCAGCAACATTTACTTCACTGACAGTAGCAACAGATCCAGAGTGTTGCAAACTGCTCAGATAGTATCACCGGGCAATGATACATGCCGGTCACTCGATCGGGCGAAACATATCCTAAGAATCGTCAGATTGAAGCACGAAAATCACAAAAGATAGCCTCGGGAGAAGTAGGCATAACTAGATCTGACCAAGTGGTCAAGAAAAGTGGAAACGTTATAACTGATTCCGGTCATATTCCGGTAGAACGGTCAACGCCTTCGATACATTCTGATGCTACTTCGACCCAGCCTATCGAAGATATAGCAAGTCCAGACTCTATCAAAACGCCGTTGGAACCTAGTTTAACAATATCAGATAAAGATTTAGAGTTATCCACGGTCAGAAATACGTTAGGAAAATTCGGCAGAAGTAGTAAAACAGGGCATTCTGGCCCAATTTCGGTTCATTCCGGTGAGATTCCGGTGATAGAATCACCGATCGTTGGCAAAGGTTTAGCCTTTTTTGCGGAATCATCAGCTCAACCTTCGTGTTTGGAAGAAAGATTTCGAATAGTAGACATCCAGAAGGAAGGAAAGCGGTTCGAAACAGAGATCCGAAGCATCCTAAGTCGAAACAGCACACCGGAAAACGCACCATCCGGCGATACAAGTCCCGATAGTTCGACCAATCAATCCCAAGATACAGAAGGAAACCCTGAACCCTTCACAATGAGCGAACAACAACAACAACAACAACAACAACAACAACAACAGTTAGGTCAGCCAAGGCCGCCTCCAACAGGAGTAACCTACACAAAATTCGGTGGATTCCCAGGAGACGACCCAGATGCTCACGTACGAACTTTTGAGATAAGTTATGCAGTTCTTAACCATCCACCAGATCAGGCGTACAAGGCCATTGTTTTTCAATCTACACTGATCAATGAAGCAGCGAGATGGCTCACGGAATATGATATCAATCATTTCGGTACTTACGATGCAGTACGAGACGCCTTTTTACAGCGATTCAGACTAAAGAAGAATCCTGCTGAAATCTTTGAGTATCTACAGAACAATAGACAGAAGGTAAATCAGACCATCCAGGAGTACGCTACCCTCTTTAGAACACATTTACGACAGATACCACAGGCTCACGCTAATCTACCTGATGATGTCATCTCTCAATGGTTTATCAATGGATTAACCCCACAACTGAAGCAGATCATGATCATAAGATGTGTCAGAGCTATGACCTTGGATGCCGTCATTGCAATGGCTCTACAGCTAGAATCCAAGGTTGGTGGATTTTCAGAAGACTTGGAATGGTTAAAAACAAACAAAAATGTGGCTGAAGATATCACCAGGCAAGTATACTGCACCACATGCAAAAATTCGGGGCATACAAGTGCCATCTGTGCACTGAATCAAGCGTTTTGCGCTATCTGCAACACTGCCGGACACACCACCGGAAACTGTATCTACAACGCTAGAATACAAGGGACAGCAACCGTCAATACAGTCATCCAAGAACATGGCCAACCAGTAAATCACTATGTGCCTCCGCAACTGAGAAACAATCAACAACAAGGATATCGGAACTACAGGGGACAGAGAAACAACACTTATAATGCCAACCGATGGCAGAATGTACCACCACCGGAAAACCCTGAGTTACCACCCCCACGCTGTCATTTCTGTGGCGAATTCGGTCACATTAGAAGGTTTTGTAAGGACGCAATGGAGTATGATCAAAGAAAGAAGGAACGCCAAAATCCAATGACCAACATGGTAAAAATTACACCGATCGAGACACAGACTGCTACAGTCCAGACCCGTTCCGGTAAACAACTTCAGCCGGCAGCAGAAATCTTTGAACCAGGGATACAAGAACAACGAAGGATGTACAACAAAGCTAGTCACTGGACCACAACAGAACCACCAGTGCTCCCAGAACCTATTCCGGTGACTCAGGCTTCTTCATCAAAGGACGAAACAACACAAAAGGATGCATCAGCAGGGCCATCATCATCAGTAGAGACAACAGCAGACACTTCTGCGTCAGTAGAAACTTCAAGTCCAAAAGAACAAGACAATCAAGCTCGACAGGCCTGGGAAATTTTGTCCAAGGCATCCATCACGCTGCCTCTAGGCCAACTTCTGGCCTTAGTGCCCGGGATCCGACAACAGTTTCAGCAACAATTCAGCCCAGTACATTCTTGCATACCGACAACAGCCGCAGTTCAACCGGAACCTGATGCTGCGATTGATCACGCAGTGCCCTTGATCACAGTATGGTATAAGAATCAGAAGATTACGCAGGTTTTAATTGATGGAGGCTCAGGCGTAAACATTGCGACCGCAGCATTATGCAAAAAGCTAGGCTGGACCGAAATTGAACCAGTTCAATTCTTTGTTCGAATGGCGGATCAATCGAGAGTCCATCCTGTAGGACTTGTGCGGAATGTACCCATCACTCTACAAGGTACGACTTTCAAGATGACTTTTGTCATACTAGATCTACCCGAGTCCACTCTGGATTACAATCTTCTTTTCGGCCGACCTTGGCTGAAGCATGCGAAGGTGATACAGGACTGGTCTGCACAAGAGCTTACATTCAAGGATGCCCATCGTAAATATGTGGTGAAACTAGATGCTATGCAATCTTGCGAACCTCACGCCAGACCGTACTTTGCTGAACCAGTTCATATGTTAGATGGGCTGTCAGATGATGAAGAAGAGCAATTTTTGAAGAGTAATGCCGATTTAATGTCTCTAGGAACTGTTGATCTACAATCCGTCATAGATAACTGGAACACGTCAGTATGTACAGTAGTAGCTATCACCGGAAAGTCGGTCCAGGAAGATACTTCCTCAACCCATGACGACGAATTACAACCACTGTTCAAGCCAACAGATGATACAGAGAAACCTCAACAATTTTATGTCCCAGAAGACCAGCTGCTCACGTATAATCTAGGAGATAGAGACCACCCACGACCTGTGAAGATGAGGCAGAACTTACCAGAAACATTTAAGGAGGATTTGATTAAACTTCTTCGCGAATTCGCAGACGTCTTTGCATGGGATTACCAAGACATGAAAGGATTAGACCCGCGCATCTATCAACACAGGGTCATGTTGAAACCGGAAGTGCAACCAAAAAGACAACCCAGCTACAGAATGAACCCCCATTATGCATCACAGGTAAAAGCCAAACTTGATAGACTATTAAAAGTCGGATTCATTGTACCAGTAGAACATGCTGAATGGATCTCACCCATTGTGATCGTGCCAAAGAAAAACAAGCAGTTACGAATCTGTGTGGATTACCGGAAATTAAATGCAGCAACGGTACCAGATCCTTTCCCGATCCCCTTTTTGGATACCATGCTTGATAGAGTCGCAGGACATGAAATGTATTCATTTTTAGATGGATACAGCGGGTACAACCAGGTTAGAATGGCTGAAGAGGATATACCAAAAACTGCCTTCATTACCAATTGGGGTGTCTTTGCCTGCACAGTAATGTGGTTCGGATTGAGAAATGCGCCAAGCACATTTCAAAGATGTATGCAGGAGATATTTTCTCCTTACCTCACCTCTTTCATGCAAGTATATCTCGACGACTTCTCAATCTTTGGGAAGATGATAGCACATTTGTTTCATTTACGATGTTGTTTTCAGAAGTGTCGAGAATATAGACTCTGCCTTAATCCCAACAAATCCGTGTTTGCGGTTTCATGTGGCAAACTACTTGGGCATATTGTATCTGCTCAAGGTATCCGAGTGGACCCAGATAAGATTTCGGTAATTTTAGAAGCCCCAATACCCACGACTCCGAAAGAAGTAATGCGCTTTATGGGACAAATACGGTGGCATGGCAGACACTTACGGTGGCTTGCTCACCTAGCAGTACCACTGAACAAGCTAATCACAAAAACTCCCCGACAGTTTGAATGGACTGAAGAATGTCAAACTACATTTGATCGACTCAAGTATCTCCTGACGCACGCTCCAATTTTACAACCACCGGACTGGGACAATCCGTTACACGTTTTTGTTGACGCTTCAGATATTGCAATCGGCAGTATTCTGATGCAGCAAACAGATAAGTGGTTTCGCCCTGTTTATTACGCCAGTAGAAGACTTGCACAGGCCGAAAAGAACTATTCCACCACTGAAAGAGAATGTCTAGGATTGATCTACTCAATCAAAAAGTTCAGACATTATCTACTAGGCCGGAAATTTACCTTTCATGTGGATCATGCTGCCCTTGTTTATCTAGTAAGACAGCAGCACTTAGGAGGACGATTAGCACGATGGGTGCTACTTTTACAAGAATTCGACTATGATGTCATTCACCGACCCGGGAATGCACATGCCTTAGCAGATTTCTTATCACGCCTAGATTCCGGTGAAGCTCCGGTAGGGATAGATGACACGACTCCTGCGATTTATAATGCTGAACCACTACCTGATGAGACGCCCAACTTACAAACACCACCTACATACTATGATCAGATTCTAACTTTTCTCACCGAAGGACGCTTTCCAGCTGAGACGGCCAAGGCGGTTCGAAAAAAAATCGCAGTTTTTAGCCGCCGATTTCGATTAGTTGCTGGAGAACTATATTATACAGATCATACCGGAATCCTACTTCGCTGTATTCCACCACATGAAGTTAACTCAGTTATCACTTTGGCTCACTCAATTCCTCCCGGTGGCCATTTTGCAGCAGACTTAACCCACCGGAAAATTCTGCAAGGAGGACTCTGGTGGCCAACTATGTACAGAGATATCTCACAGTTTGTAAAACAATGCGATGCTTGCCAAAGAACTGGTCAGCCGTTACAACGGCATCTTTTTCCCCTGCAACCCATCTCACCATTAGAACCTTTTCAGAAATGGGGTTTAGATTTTATCGGTCCAATTACACCTCCAGCAGTATCCAGTAACAATCGATACATACTCACTTGCACAGATTACGCAACTAGATGGGCAGAAGCTTGGGCTTTGCGGTCTGCTACAGCAGTTACGGTAGCAAAATGTCTACTCATGGATGTCTTCCCACGATTTGGTTTACCTCTGGAAATTGTCTCAGATCAAGGCACTCATTTTGTAAACAATTTAATGAAAGCACTCACACAGTCCTTCCAAGTCACACATAAATTTAGCTCTCCTTATTATCCACGTGCCAATGGATTGGCTGAAAGTACAAACAAAGCACTGTTAAACATCCTCCGGAAATTGATCATGGAAACACCGGAAAGATGGGATCAACTCCTACCTGCAGTATTATGGGCATACCGAACTACATATAAAGTAACAACAGGCTTGACACCTTTCAAGCTAGCTTATGGCTTAGAAGCAATCGCTCCCATGGAAGTAGTCATCCCAAGTTTGCGGGTAGCAATCACTCAGAAGATGCTACCGGAATCTTCACTGACAGCACGAATGGACGCACTCAGAGAACTTGATGAGCACCGATGGCTCAGTTTTTTAACTATGCGCGAAGTTCAACTAAGGCAAGCTAAGACACACGATCGATATTTAAAGACGCCAATCTTTTCGGTAGGACAGCTTGTACTCTTCTATAATGCAAAATCGGACAGAGCAGCAGGAAAATTCAAACTACAATGGTTCGGCCCTTTCAAGATCTCAGCCCAAGTAGGTCCGGCGACTTTTCGGTTGACTACATTGACCGAAATTCCACTTCCAAAAGCAATTAATGGATCGAAGTTGCGGCCGTATTACCCCACTACCAGTACGCCTTAATTATCCGGCGACGAGCCACGTTTTGTATAAATTTTTATGTTTTGCTTTTAAGCCGTCTTTTGTACAAATCTTTATGATACCAGCCGCCTCTCCCTACCGGTCACTGAGTACGCACGCTAGCATGCAAACCGTATCATTCCCGCACCACACAATGATACTCACCCCCACACCGTGTTCTCCATATTTAACCCCCTGAGTTGCGCCAAAAACTGCTATTGTGTTTTCGTGATTGTATGTGTTATCTCAGTATTCTGTGTTTTCTGTAAGTGTGCATTGTGAACGCCATGGAAGCGTTAGCCAACTACGCTTCTTTCCGCGACGGTATCCCTACAGACGTAGGCGAATACCTGCGATGCAGAGGGTTGGCCAACTTCGCTGAGTTGCCTTGGCACTCAGTGGAAGCCCATCCCTTCTCCGCACAGGTCATCCAAGCCATTTCCCAAAGCTCAGCCACCGAACGACAGTGGGTCTTCCTTTCCCTCCCACAGAGATCCGTCATCACCTTCCAAGCCTTCGCTGACGCCTACCGCCTCACCCCGCAAGGCCACGAAAATGGCCCTACCATCCCTGTCGCCCGTATGACCGAACTCTTTCCCCGCTCCTCATCAAACGAATACGCCATCCTATGCCGCCCAGAACCCGAGCGATCCGCCCTACAGTTCCTTGTAGCCATCCTTAACTTGCAAAAACGAACATACGGCATCTCGCGCCCCTTCTACTCCGCCTTAGATTTAGCTGCCCGCGAACCTGTAAATTTTGCCTCTTATTTTTTCCTTAGAATCCATAAAGAATGTGTAGCTATCGTAAAACAGCTCCAAAAGGGTTCTACCCCCCGCTCTCGCCTTCCACACATCATCTCTTTCCTCTTCCCAACCCTTCTCGCCGCACAACCCCCACCCGCAGGCCCCGCAATTCGACACGAAGAATCCGCACAACCAATCGAGGACACTGAAGAAGAAGACGAAGAGATTAATCAGCTCTTCCGTACCAAGCGAATTCGGATCAGCTCCTCGGAAAGCGAAGTCCAAGGATCTGCCGGAAAAGATCAGGAGACCAAGCCAGACGACCAAGAGGAAACATACCACGACACCGCCACACACATCGAAACACCGACGGAGCAACCAGACCAGCAGGATCAAGCAGAGACAGAAATAGTGTCCACAGAAAAAGAATCTGAGCAGCACCAGGATGAACAGGAATCGGCCACCAAAGCCCTGGATCAACTCATCGACGCCATCAACCAGACAGAAACCATACAACAAACACTCGCCAAGGTAAACCCCTCAGATACCGTCCTCCCTACACCACCTCCTGCCAAACCCCTACCCCCACCGGAACCACCCCTCCCACCCACCACTGAACCCGCAGCATCTTCCTCTTCCTCCCCTAACTACTCTCCGCCAAACTCCCAGCAACTTCTCACCGATACATCCTCTCAACCTCGTCATCCTCCACCACCACCGCCACATAACGCATTCTCGGAACTTGCCGCCATGGGGCAGTTCCTCATCCAGTTATCACACCAGCTGCCCGCCCAGTTTACGGCAGCCACGGACCACCTGAAACTCGAATACCAGCACAAGGTAGACACCCTGGAAGCCGACATCGCCCCCCTCGAGGAAGAAGTTGATGCCGTAAAGACCGAGAATCATCAACTCCGGACACATCTAGCAGAACTCCAAGCACGAGTTTCGACAGAGCAGACGCTAGTACAACAACGAGATGCAGCCCTGGACCAGCTAGCTGCCAATGACCAACTCATACACGACGCACATGAGGAAATTCGAACACTAAAGGCCGCCCTTCAAGAACAAGAAGATATCAACGTATCTCTCGAAGAATTGATCGCCGACACGAAGATTCAATTACAAGAAACCACCCAGAAGATGCAGGACCAACAGAAAGAAGCCGACCAAGTTCAAGAGCAATTACGGCGAGCCGAAGAATGTGCCGACGAGGTCAACCGTATTCTCAAACGCCAATTGCTACGGGAAGCCCAATATCAAAAGGATATAGCCAACGCTCGCCGAGACCGAGATGCGTACCAGAAAACCCTCGCGTTCCAAACCCAGCAATTTGAACGCCTAGACAACCAAGTACGCAACCAGAAGGAATATATCACAGAGCTGCAGACCAAACTGACCGAAATGAAGACATCCCGAGATGCAGCACTCGCCAACGAATTTTACTTACAAGAGGCTTTCCTTCAAACCCAAGCCGAAATTTTGCTAAATCAAGCCATAGCCCTCAGTGCAGTAAGAACCGACGCACAATTATTAGAACCTACCACCTTAGTACAGATGTTAGAAACCCTCAAAAAGAAAATTACCCGAACATTTAGGCTCGCCCGAAGTATGTACTTAGAAGGTCTAGTATCCGAACCATAGGAACTTGCGCGTTCAAGTCCACCGTGCGTGCCAGTGTTAGACGGCCACCGAATAAGGACAATTGTACTTAGACAGAGGTCTTTAATGTAGAAAGAACCCTTCTGGAAGTACGCGGTAAAGAAAGATTCGCGCAAGCCTTGTAACAAAATTCTATTTAAAGCAATGAAAAGAACAGCAGAGGGACGAGAGAAGGAGTCCCGTTTTTGGGAAGTTGCGAGTGTATTGTGAGAAGCCCTGATTTGGGATTAACTCTTCTACTGTGTGTACACGAGTAGAGTATCTTGGTTCTGTCCTGTGTTGCGCGCCTTATCTGTGTAATCATTTGACTGTGTATGCGTGATACACTACGGTGTTACGAGGCGGTACTGCGATTGTGAGATTCTGTTCGGTAACGGGTTAAGGTGTCTTTGATTATGCGTAAGGTGTAAGTGTGTTGTTTATTTGCTATTTCTCGGTGGATTAGGTAAGCGTGACGAATGGACATGAGTTGCTATGATGCTCTGTAAGTGATTGAGTCGGTATTATAGTCTGTGTTCAAAGGTAGTGCCGGTAATGTCGAAGTACGCGTAAAATGGTAATAATGTTGCGACCCGTCTTGCGGACAGTAGATATTACGGATGGAAGGTAGATACACGGTAAGTCTGTGAACTGACAAGAAGGGTTGCTTGTGATGACCTGTTAAGTTACTAACAGTACTGGACTGTCATTCGGACTACTGCTCAACCACTATGGCAGGCACAGTCTGGGAGCTCTGAGTCCAGCACATTGGTCTAGTGAAGTTGTTCAGGAGCAAAACTGAGCTAAGACGTGAAAACCATAACTACGGTTGAGTGAGGAGTTGGGAAAATAGTACAGGGCCTCTGTCAACAGACCCCTACCACTCCCAAGGACCCACAGGGTTAGAGCCAGTTTATTCTGCGGTAAGATTGAGTACAGAGAAAGAGAGACTTGGAAGTATCTGGTACGCAGGTGTGGAACCAGATTCTGGAGTCTCTGAAAGATTGTTATTTTTAAACTAGTAATTAACGGCTGCGGTAGACAGTGAACAGTTAAGTTAATAGTAAACGATTACACCTTTAACAAACACCTGCTTCATCACATACCATCTGTACCTCACTAGGACTAATAATATCTTCTAAGTTGCCTGCAAAATCTTTAATCACTTGGGTTTTGATGTGATTTCCTATTGGTGACTCCAAGATCATAAGCACATGTTTGTTGCTAAGACAAGAATTCAGAAACTTCAATTGATCCTCCATTGTTGAGGAAGCACTCGCATCTTCAACAAATGACCTGCACAATAAGAATCTCAATCTAAAAGTCTTTTAACATAACTAAACAAAGGAAATACATACCTAAGTGCGTAAACACGTCGCTTCCGTGCTCCACCACCAGTTGAAAGAGCTTGAAAGGATGATAATGGTCGTTTCCTAAATCTCATCCCAAGTGGAGTCTCTTTTAGTTGTGTAAGATTGGCTTTCAACTTTGTAATTGTGCTCTCCTTTTCTTCCACATCTTGTTTGAGACTATTATTGTGCTCATCCAAAGATTTGATAGCACTTTCTAAAGTGTGTATAGCACTCTCTAAACTATGTATCTTGAAATGGTTGTGATGACATTGTTGCATCCAATAATTTGCTATAGATGTAGAATGGTTAGACAATCGCTTGCAATAGCCTAGGAGTCCATCTTCACCGGAACCAAGGAATTGTAGAAATGTGGAGATAGTATGGAATCTAGGATGAACATTAGCCATTGGATCCAAGGGATACAAAGCACCATGGACCCAAAGATCAATATTCTTCTCTCCAGCTGCACGTCGTGCATTTTGAGAATCTATGTCATTGCTATCTCTAGTTGTTGGTGCAAATTCTGTAGGAACACGAACATGTACACTCTTTGAGTGAGGAGCACGCGCTGGTGCTGGTGTCATGTTCGTAATACATGTGAGCACCATGATGTTCCAAAACTCCAGCACCGAATGGGAAGAAGCACACAGATGGCTGGAATGGCTAGTACAGTAGCTATGTGCAAGAAAAAAAGTGTGTTTTGGTATGTGGATAGGTCAAAATGACTTTTTTCAGTATGTTAGAGGGAAAATGAGTTTTTTTTCAAAAATTCATGTTTTGGGGCAACCAAAGTTACGAGTTTGATGATGTGGCACTTAACTTTTGGAGGGATTTTGAAAAGTATGTTTTTTAAGTATTTTTTATAAAAATAAGTCTAAAAAAATTAAGTTCTGACATATACATAAAAGTATGGGCCATTTTGAATAAAGAATAGCTGAAAAAGAGACTTTTTCAGAAAACTCATTTTTTTATTCATAAAGATGGACGGATTTGATGAGGTGGAAAGTGGTTTTTCTCTCTCTCTATGTGCAGAAGAGAGAGAAGGTCCTAGCTCAGCCTAAAAAAAAGCCTACTTCAGCCTACCAAAAAGTGCTCTATTAAATGCACTTAGTCCCCTTAACAAAGTACAAGATTAAGCTTAATCCCTAAAAATTAGGAATCCTTACAAGGCCCATGCAGGGTTCACTTTTTTTCCTAATGATTGAAATCAAAAAGTCTGTCCTCTTATGGAAAATTCTTCATCGTGGAATCTAGACCAACCTTAAGGCTAGCAAATTTTGTGGGATTCCTTCCTGGTGCAAACGTTGCTACCTTGTTTCACACATCTTCTTTACATGCCCCAATTCCAACAGACTCTGGCAGACGATTGGAAAGAAAATTAGATTTCAAAAACATATCAGTTGGCAGCAAGCCCTGCTGGGAGAAGCGATCGGCTGCTCTGCGACTCTCTCGAACACCATCAGAGGGGAGATCCTATGGAAATCTAGCGGGAAATATGTGCTTTTAACTTCGGTGACCCCCCCAAAGAGTGGTCAATTGAGAAATCGTTGTTCCTCCTTGGCAAAAGGATTGTTAACTCTAAGAAATCTCCCCCATTCAGGCATCATCAAGTTCTCCTTTTGATCAATAACAAGCTTAAACCCAAGTGGGCCCCTCATGAGGGTGATGAGAGGGTGATTAACCTTCTTTCTAATGCCATCTAGGCTCTGTAAAAGCTTCCCTTGCTTTGTGGGATTCGGGGGGTCCCGTAGGCACTTGTCCCCTTCTCTTGTACTTTTCTTTATTTAATTCAAGTCCGAGAGAGTAGGCTAATGCCGAACTTCCTTTATATTAAAAAAAAAAAGATGTCCTTACCACTAGTAACGAAGATAATATGGACAGTGAAAGTTCCATCATTGGATCGACTATTCTAGAAACGGTTTCCTATTCATTTCAATAAGAGGCATCCTGCAAGGGAAAACATCCTATTGAGTTACCCTTGAAAAGCCCCCACAAGGACAAATCACTAAGTTGAGATCCCCTCCCAGCAAAAAAGAAAGACAAAGCCAAGAGGAGAAAGGATAAGGCCCCCTCCCAAAAAGAGTGTAATTTAAGACAATGATTATCATCTTGTTCAATGTGAGGGGGTTGATTGGCCCCTCAAGAGCGACCATCATCGGTCAATGGCTTCGTGACATTAGCTTAAACCCTGAATGTATCTATATTCAAGAGACTAAAACTGATGGTGCAAACCTTCAGAAACATCTTAGACATGTCTCCGCAACCCATGTCTGGATTTTGACATCACATCCTCGGGGGTCGGTGGGACAATAATTGGTATAAATCAATGCTGGTGTGAAAAGCTTGAGAACTCTCTTGAAGATCAGGGCTATCAGTGGATAGCTATCAGCCACCAAATTTGCTTTCTTGGCTTAAAGATTCCCGGTTTTGAAAGGTTCGTGGCGCTTTTCTTTTTTCCTAAATTCGAAGCATTCGATTGTCCAAAGGTTCAAGATTTTTTTTGTTTTGGGGGTGCGAGTTTTTCTAAAGATTGCGTTCATTTGTTATCGAGTTCTTTGAGAGTTCGCAAATCAGTGTGTTTCTTTCGGCTTGTTCACCTACTTTAGGAGCTCTCTCACGCTTCTACGCCAATTGTTCTAAGCTTCAGGCATTCGCGAGCTATGCTTGGTGGGTGCTGGGAGCTTTGGGGCTTCAGAGCTTCTTGTGTTGGAGCCTTGAAGGGTTGGTTTCTTTAAGGCAGGCATTCGTGGACCCTTTGGGCTTCCGTTCGAGGCTGGCAATCCCTATGAATTTCTATTTCTGTGGGTTTAGTGGATTGGCTTCTTATGTTTTTCTGTGCTTTGGGCACTTCGTGAGTTGGGCTTTGTAGCTTCAAAGTTGAGGGCATTTCTGATTGGTTTCCTGTATGTACTAATCTTCAAGAAAAGGACAAAGAGATCTCGCATTCGCCTTGATTACCTGCATTTAAGAAGAGACTTGATATGCAGTAGGATTGCAGAATGAGAAAGTTCAAGCTGCAAAGGACTTCTTGGAAGAGATGAATGATATGCTTAGGCTTGCTAAGGATAGCATTAGGAGAGCTCAAGATAGGGCTAGAGCCTATGCTGACCCTCAGAGGAGTGACATGAAGTTTGAGGTACCTTCCCAAGAGTCTTCTTACGGGGAAGGATACGGGGAAACAATACGGAGATATGACCATGTATTGCGATACATGGGGATATAGTGGGCATGGTGGTTCTATTATGTCTATCTTTCTGTTAGACCTTCCAATACCATTTTTGAGGACAAAAATGGAACTAAGGGGAAGGAAATGTCATATGGAGTATCATATTGGAGGAATGAATTAGTATCATATTGGAATAATGAATTAGAGGTGAGAACCTCCCCTTATGCATTATGAGTATGATACTCACATGAGTGCCAAGTGGCACTCATATGAGATGCTTGGTATATTTGCCTATTATGGATATGCATGAGAGAGAGACAATAAGGACTCCACACGACTGGGCGGCTCAAAAGATTGGAAGTCTCCGTGTGTGTTCTAAGAGAAGAGAGTGTGGTGTAGTGACCTCAAAAAAAATGAGGGGATTCCTCAAGAGTTAATACAACAACAAGACTTCATGGCGGCCATCTCTCGGGTATCCTCTCATAGGATACCACACAACCTTCGGCCCGTGCTTGACGCACCTATCTCGGAAAATAAAATAATTGAAGACATTGATGCCCTTCCTAGTGGGAAAAGCCCGGGGCCAGAGGAGCTCACTAATGATTTCTTTAAGTCCTTCAAGTTGGTGATCGCCACCCCTCTTCGTTTGGTCTGGTAAGAGGTGCTTGAGTTTGGCATGCTTCCGACTTGTCTCAACAATGGCATCATCAAGTTAATCCACAAAAAGGGGAAAACAACAGAATTGAGAATTGGCGTCCAATCACAATGCTTCAAACGGGATATAAGATCATTGCTAAAGTCATAGCCAATAGAACTTTCAGCCATCCGAGAGTGTGGCTTAGTGAGGACCAAAAAGGTTTCCTCAAAGGTAGGTCAATTTTGGAAGCCATTATCGATATTTGGGAAGGTCTCAACTTCATGGATGAGTTAAGACAAGATGTGAGTTTCCTCAAGATTGACTTTGACAAACCTTACGATAGGCTGGAATGGGACTATATTTTCCAATCACTTAAAGATCTTGGTTGCAGCCAAAAATTCACCAAGATGATCTTGACCCTATTGTGTAATGCATCAACCCAAATTAACATTAATGGCCATCTTTTGAAGGTGATCAAATTAAAATGATCGATTAGATAAGGGTGCTCGTTGGCTCCTCTTCTCTTTGCCATCGCTACGAAAGGGCTTAGCCGGCTGGTGGAACAACAGGTGGAGGTTAGTAATATCAAAGGCCTCTTGTTTCCCTGTAACCAATGGCCACATCACCATGAGACTTTTTGATGATGATATGAGCATGTTTTTCCATAATGATTGTACCAGCTTGGAGATGTTTTGGAGGTGCCTCGATACTTTCTACAAAGCCTTTGGATCCAGAATCAACCACACAAAGGACGCTTTCCAGAGCTATTATCGGGACCCAAACCGGCCTTCTCTTTGAACATGGTTGTCAAATCATTTCGCTAGGCCAAATTTTTTGGATTCTTGGGATTCCCTTGGGCTTTGGTATCTCATTGGAGCAACAGTGGAACTGGGTCCTTGCCAAACTCGAAAGCAACCTAAACTATTGGAGAGGTATGCAAATCAATCTCGTGGGTCACGCAACGGTTATTAACACATTCCTCATTTCGTCGACCATTTACTTCCTCTCTTGTTGGAGACTGAAAGAGCAAGATCTTTCCAAACTCAAAAGTATTTGCAAAAACTTCCTTTGGAGAGGGGACCCCAACAGGAGGGGGATGCCTAAAATCAAATGGTCCATCTACGCTAGCCAAAGGGATAGTGGAGGCCTTGGTATTCTAGACATTGGATGCATGGCTAACAAAGTTGTGGCAAAATGGATGATTAAGGCATGGTGCAATGGGGAGACTTCATGGGCCAAGTTGATTTTCAGAAAAAAGAATGTGCTGTCTCTTGCGGGATTCCTGAATTGGAAAAACCTTGATATTTTGACCCTTTTGTTTTTCCTGACCCCAATGTCGTCGAGATTTTCTCTCCTCTCTCACTCATGAAGACCTATAGGAAACACATTCGGTGAAGGTAGCCTGAACTCCCTAAGAAGTCCAAGATGTATCAAGGATGTCAAAGGGAGTTCACATGCAAACTTTGGAAGAAATCGAGCAAATCGAGGATAGTGATCAAAGCTAGTCAAACTTTGGAAATTAGGGTAAAAATTTCAATGTCTCCAAATCACATGAAAATTCATATACTTATAAATCCTATCAAAAGAAGTCTATAGCCCGAATTTCACATGAAAATGGATTTTCTAGCACATTGATATGCCATGTGCATTTTGTAAAAAATGTAATTTTTTCACTTAGACCCTACAAAATCTTGTATAGGAATTTTTATTAGCCATATGGTTAGGCATGTATAAAGATCATATGATCCTACATATTTGTACAAAGTTTCAAGGCTATCAGAGTTTCCTAGACACCTTAATGCCACCTTGCAAGCTTCCAAATGTAGTCAAACTTGTACAATGGAGATTCAGATGGGAGTTTTTTTCTGCATATCCTAAAGGAGACCTTTCAAAACATAGCCCTAAAAATTTTTATCTTCATCAAAGGATATTTGAAGGGTCAAAGAACACAAAATCCAGTTTTCAAGGTCACCGTAGTTTCCTAGAATAAGAAAATTGAAGGCTTGAAGGGCTTCCATATGGCAAACAATGATTGAACCATGTTGTACGGTCAAGATGAGCTCATATTGAAGGGTGGAGATGCACTAAAGCATAAAGGAAGGAGGATCCACGAGTTTTTTCACCGGATAAGCTTTTTTTGATGATCAAAGATCAATAATGCAAAGTTTCTCCAAAAATAGTGGCTTATCTTATCCAAATTGATGTCAGCACTAATCCGATGGTGCAGGTCAACCCCTGATCCAATTGTGGAGAATGAAGGTACCTATTTTCCTCCTCTTTGGCCTATATATCATATAAAGAACCAATCCTAACCATCCATTTGATAAATCCAATGGTTGTAATAAAAAGAAGTTGATCTTAGGGTTGAGAGTTGATTTCTCTAGATCAAAGGGCCCAAATTCATTCAAAAAACTATATAAACCCCCTTCCAAACTCCTAGAGCATCATTGTTAGGCATCCATAGGGCCCTTGCTAGCACATGGTTTCCTTGAGACGATCACCCTCAGTTGAGCGTGTGAGGGTCCAAGGTGGGCTAGTAAGAGCATAGTTCTTAGATTCAATTTTTATACTTCCTCTCAAGGATAGGCTCATAAACCTAGTTTCTCTTTCTTTGCTCACCCTTAGTGGAGCGTGTGAGTGAGTTTGAGCTGGTTTTATGTGTCTTAGAATTCTTTAGAAAAACATTACGATCCTAGAAAGACATAGGGTCAATGAAGTGGGACCTATCCTCTTATGTGTGACATTCGGTTGAACTGTCATGGTGAGAGGGTCGTGCGGACCACCCTTGACTAGTAGAATGCTTAGCTTGACGTTTCACAACATTCATGTATATGTTTCTCATAACAATATCTTCTAATTCATGTCTTATGTCTCTTATCTCTTTGTCTCTTCTATGTTTTTACATGTCACTTTCTATCTCTTTCTATGTGTGAGAAGGCTCCGTAGTATTGCGTTGAACCGGTGAGGATGATCCATTAAGGTTGAGAGAATAATTTTCTTTTCATTCATAAATCATGACCCACATGCATTCATACCACCCACGAACACCCATGCATATGTTTTAGTTTCGAAAGTGTATTATAAGCTCCATTCTTGGACCATTCTTCCTTTCGAGACTAATTCATGTGTGAGGTTTTAGTTTTTTTTCTCATCATGCATTCATTCCATTCAAACGAACATATGAATGTGAATTAAATTTGTGAAGTGTTTAAGAAGCTCCATATTTTTGGACCATTCTTCCTTTCCGAATTGATTCATGTTAATGGTTTCTTTTGTCCTCATCACTCATGTTCATGCGAGTATCTTGTGTTCATATGTTCCCCTTTCTCTAATCAAATCATGACATCTCTTCCCCCCATACCCAACTTCATCTTCACCTTCATATTTTTTATTACATAAACCTTCCACCACTCACTAGCTTCATACACTCTGTGTGTGCCACGACCGGACTCGATCCACCCAGATTGCGATCACCTCCACATTTGAACCCGACGTGAAACGCTTCATGCCATTTGCATGTGATCTTGTTGGGAGGTTGTGATCCATATTTTTTGTTTCATATTTTTCATCCTCATCATATCATCATCATCATTCTTGATTATTGCATTGGATTTCTCACAATATCATGCACATCTTCGTTGTGAAGTAAATGCATTTGTGAGAGATCTAGAACAGTGTGCATCACTCCCTTATTCACATAAGATGGAGGAAGGATTCAAATCCCTTATTGTTGAGAAACAAGGCCAAAGAATAGTCTCTTCTATTTTGAGAGAGAAGGGAAAATTCAATGGCATCAACATTACATGCTACTTAGATTTGTTTGAGGAGTAAGCTATGATTTTTGGTCTTCCCCAAGATCTTTTGATATCATTATTTGAACGAATTGTTGATAGCTCTATCATAAACCATGTCACTCAATATGATAGTCTTACTTGGAGTGATTTTAGAAAGGATATGCTCAAACAATTCTATCTTGAAGATTATAGCCAACATAATCGGGATGGATTCTTACAATGGGTCAATTTCCAAAATCCGAGTAGCTCTATTACTCACTTAAAAAATGAGTATATTAGACGCTATGAACAACTTCCTGATGAGGATAAGATAACTTTGCAACCTGATCTTGTGATCAATTTTCTTAAGCTTCTTCATTATGAAACTCATAGGGAAGTTGAACGGCGATTAGAAGAGCCGGATAAGCGCTATGGTCTTATTGACAATTGGCCAAAAGTGCGTAAAGTAGTAGAGGCTGTAGCCCATAGACATCAAAGACAATCCATGCTTTATGAGCAAATTAGTCTTCCTCATGCTAGCCTTCCACAAACTAAGGAGAAAGTTAGAGAACAATCCCATGCTATGCTTTTCGACTCTACTCCTATTCCTCAAATGATGGAGCCTACTCAAGGTCTTAAAGTAGAGCCAAATAAAAGTGTAGTTGAACAATCTCAAGTGGAAATTCTCACTAAGCAAATGTAAAGTCTTATTGCTACATAATCCAATTTGGCCAAGACTATAGATGCTTTACAATCTAATTACACCAAAACTTTCCAAAATCAAATGAACCCAATGTCTTTTCAAGAGCCTAATCAACATGTTATAGCTCCCAATCAAAATCCACAAGTAGCTCCTACTCAAGCATACCAAGTTCCTCCAATACATAATCTTTTAATGCAAAATCCTCATCATCATATGCAAAATTCTCAAATGTATTAAAACATGTATCCTCAAGCTTCTCAAACAGCTTTTCAAAATCCTCAAAATCAAAATTTTCAAAATCATCAACCGTATACTATGGAAGCTCCTCTTGCACCTCAAGTACCACATGTTGCTCCCCAGGCTCCTCAAATACATCAATTGCCTTATCAAAATCCTAATTATCATGTTCAAGCAATATCTTATCAACAAAATTCTCAATTTCAAAATCTCCCACCACAAGTTAATCAAAATCCTCAAAATCAAAATGGTTTTGTGTGTGGGCCTCATAGGTGTCCTTGGTGTGATTCATTAGAGCGCTTAAGAGTCAAGTGACTATGTCTTTAGAACAAGTTTTCTCCATTGCAAAGCCTGTTTTTAAAGATAACTTTATCAACCTAATTAAAAGGAAGAGGTTTACGCTTAATCTAGATACTAAGATGCAAGATTCTCTAGATCAAGATCAAGCTATGAATGAAGCCTTAAACTTTGATGAATATGATGAAGAGGGCTTTGATGATGATGAAGTAAATGTTAATAAAAATTTCTTAGGACCTATTCAACCTGACCATGAAAATCATGAAAACAATCCTGAAAGTCACTTTAAAAGAAATTTTTGGTGTAGAGGTACATCAAAGATGCATGTTAAAATAAGAAATGATAAGAACACTATCACTGTAAATGCATTAGTAGATTTCAGCTCCAAAATCAATGTGATTTCAAGAGAAGTCCATGATAAGTTTCGATGGCCCATAGATAAAGATTGTGGATGGTGTATGAGAACAGCAGATAACGGTGTAGGTACCCTGTATGGAGCTTGTGCTAGTGTGCCCATATCCATAGGAGGAATCATAGAAGAGTTTCACTTTTTTATTCAAGATAATTGCTCTTATGAAGTTCTCTTAGGTCAACCCTTTATTTGTGAGAGTCGTATGGAAACTAAAGCATGGATGATGGGTCTACCTATGCTAGATTTAAGTCTAAGGATGGAATGCAATCACTTCAAGTCATGATGGTAGGAGTGAACCATCCTAGGAATCGATTGTCAATTAGAAAGAAACCTATTTTTACTCAGGGCTATGAGCATGCTTGTAGTGATTGTGCATCTCAATTCATGTTTGGAGCTACATATGATCAAAATTTCAGATAGAATCCATTGTTGAGCGGAACAATAGTGGATATTGGTTTGACATCTCACATCCAACCAACATGTACAATAGTTTGTCACTTTCTTTTCCACATTCTAGATTAGATATTCTTCATAAGAGTCAATTGTCCAAGTCTTTTATCCAGAAAAACCCAAAGAAAATTATAAAAACAACAAAACTATGGAACATGATGAGAACATTGAGCATGTGATTGAAACATATTGTTTCTCTACTCTTGAGGAGTTAGAGTTATGTCTTCGACAAAATTCTAACTCCCATATTATTCTTCTTTCTTCCCTTGATGAGTATGCTCTTATCCAGGAATATGCTCTCAATGTTGACAAGTGCTCAAAATTTAACCAAACAGATGATGCCTTAGTTGAAACAAAGTACAAAACTGTAGACAAAGAAATCAAATCCATAGCTCAACCATTACCCCAAGGAAGTAATGAAAAAATTATTGATGTGAAATACAATCCAATTCTTTGGGATAAGAAAAACATAAGACATGCATTCATGGATGAGACAATCAAACATGTGAAAATTGGTACAGATGATGACTTTCTTTTGCTAGTAGAGGGAGATAAATTTGAGAGAGTCATATGTAGCCGTGGAAAATCCTTTACTATGTATCCTCATGAGATTGGTTGCGTAGATCCTAAGCTAGTTGCATCCATGATAATCTTTACTATTCCACATATTCCATGGAATCTTCACCGTATACCAGTTCCAAAGGCTCACTTACCTGAGCTTATCAAACTACTTAAGGAGAAGATAAACATGAGAATTTTAGAGCCATATTTTGCATCTTACTCAAATAGATGGTTCACTATGCCTAAAAAGAATGGGAAACTACGTTTTATTCAAGATCTCTAACCCGTCAATAAAGTCACCATAAGGAATGTAGGAATAGGACCCATTGTAAATGAGTTTGCTGAATCATTTTCAAGACATTCTATTTATTGAATGGGTGATTTATATTCTAGATATGACCAATTCCAATTAGCAATTGACAGTCGTGACATAACCACAATGAAACTCCTTTTGGCTTAGTGCGAATGTGTACTTTACGTCAAGGAGCGACTAATTCTGTAGCTCATATGATGAGTGCTATGAATATGATCTTACATGATTTTATGCCTCATATAACTATGCCATTCATTGATGATATTCCAATTAAAGGGAGTGAGGAATGTGTAAAAGATATTACTTTAGACTCATCTCGATGTCGTAAATTTGTTCTTGGCCATATCTCTGAATGTGAAAGAATATTTCAAAGATTTGAAGAGGTAGTTCTCACTTTTTCCATAGAAAAATTTGTTTTTGGTGTCAACGAGGTTCTTATTGTTGGACATTTATGTGGTCATTATGGTGGAAAGCCATATCCACAAAAAGTTGATGCCATTAGCAAGATTTCTTAAACATGTAACAACGTGAGTGAGGTACATTTGGATCCCACACTTTGCTCATGTTGCTGATTGCCTCTATGACTTGTTGAGGAAGAAGTGAAAATTTATTTGGACTGACAAACACACTCAAGCTATGCGTAAATTGAAGAAATTATTGATTGAAGCTCCCATCCTTAAGCGTGTAGACTATTCTGCTAACAAACCTATTATATTGACTGTTGATACTAGTCCTATTGGTATAGGTTGGGTCATAAGTGAAGATGATAGTGAAGGGAATAGATATGCAATTAGGTTTGGTGCCAAAATTTTACATGAAACACAACGAAAATATCCATAGATCAAACGAGAACTATGGGGTATGGTAACAACTTTGAAAACAGACAAAGAATATTTCATTGGTGCAAATGTCAAAGTTGAGACTGATTGTTTGCCAATTGTTCTTCTCCTGATATAGCCATGCTTAAATGGATCTTATATATTAAGTTCATAAATCCTAAGTTAGTTCATATTTCAGGTAAGTCAAACTTAGTTGCTGGTATGTTATCAAGAGTTAGATTTGATGATGATCTTGAAACTGATCTAATAAAGAATGTGAACTTAGTTGACTATGTTCCATATATATACGAGTATGAGAAATTTCATGAGTCTAAGTATGAAAATGAATGGAGAGACATAGGAAAGTATCTGAGTGCACTACAACCATTATCTAGCTGGACTACGAATAGATTCCGTAACATTAGGAAACGAGCTTATAACTTTTTCCTATGTGATGGTTATCTTTGGAGACATGCTAAGGGTAAGGTTAAGAATCCACAACGAGTCCTACGAAAACGAGGTCTTCAATTGCAAGTAATGAAGGAAATGTATGAGATGTTATGGGAAGGTCATAAAGGATTTTTTGGAACATATGAAAAAATTAGAAGTACCTATTATTGGCCTAGGATGTATGTTGACATTAGTAGCTATGTTTCTACATGTTCTACTTGTCAACTTCATTCATCCGTGAAACACAAAGATCCATTGCATCCTACTTATCCACCCTGTATTCACTACAAGTGGGTAGTAGATCTTG
Organism: Ceratopteris richardii; assembly: GCA_020310875.1. Taxonomy (NCBI): domain Eukaryota; kingdom Viridiplantae; phylum Streptophyta; class Polypodiopsida; order Polypodiales; family Pteridaceae; genus Ceratopteris; species Ceratopteris richardii. The sequence goes on from MU260106.1 coordinate 201,347, forward strand.
TAACTATGCCTAAAGGTATTGACAAAATGCGTTACATTGTACTTGCAAGACAAGAATTAACTAATCATGTAGAGGGACCTGCACTATGATCTAAGACCACTTACAATGTTTGTAAATTCTTGCTTGAAGATGTCATAAGTCGCTTTGGGTACATAGAGAAAGTAGTTGCCGATCGTGGAGAGTTAAATGCGAGAGAAGCTAAAGAGTTCTTTGAACATCACTGTATTCGTTTGTCTCTTACTACTGCATATAATCCAGAGGCCAATGGTAAAATAGAGAGAGGGCATCCACCTATTGTGAAATCCATATATAATGCATGTAACGGTGACATCAAACAATGGCCTAGATTCTTACCTTTTGCACTTTGGGCAGATAGAATGACGTGCACACATACTACTGGGTATATGCCTGCTGAACTCATGTACTGTCAAAAACCATTGTTTGCAATTTAGTCTCATATTTTTGCATGGTCAAATTTGCCTTGGTCTGAAAACATGTCTACTAATGACTTTTTGAGTTTGCGCATTAAACAGTTAGAACAAGGTAAATTAAGACTTGATGATGTTGTTGAAAAATTAAGAGAATCTAGAATGAAGAACAAGCATTATTTTCATAAAACTCATCCATTGCATCCTAAGCCAATTCTTTTTTTTAATATAAAGGAAGTTCGGCATTAGCCTACTCTCCAGGACTTGAATTAAATAAAGAAAAGTACAAGAGAAGGGGACAAGTGCCCACAGGACCCCCCGAATCCCACAAAGTAGGGGAAGCTTTTACAAAGCCTAGATGGCATTACAAAGAAGGTTAATCACCCTCCCATCGCCCTCATGAGGGGCCCACTTGGGTTTAAGCTTGTTATTGATCAAAAGGAGAACTTGATGATGCCTGAAGGGGGGGGGATTTCTTACAGTTAACAATCCTTTTTCCAAGGAGGAACAACGATTTCTCAATTGACCACTCTTTGGGGGGGTCACCGAAGTTGAAAGCACATCTTTCCCGCCATATTTTCCATAAGATCTCCCCTCTGATGGAATTCCAGAGAGTCTGGGTGCTCATTTATGATAGTACATTTGACTCTCAATATGATGCACACAAAAAGCTCACTCAACAGTGGTTTGGGCCATACATTGTATCTAAAGTCAACAACAATGGTACATATGCTCTTTGTGAATTAAATGGTGTTGCACTAAAAACTTTGATTGCAGGCAAAATGATAAAGCTATTCAAGAAACGTGATAATGACGAGTACATTTTGGATGAGGACATTGAAGAGGATGACAACAATGAGGCCGATTCATACACACGAGTATCCATGTTATAAAAACAAAATAAATAAATAAAGAAAAAAATATAAAAAGCATATAAAAATATCATTAATTTTTCAAGTTCATGCTGCCTTGTTTCTTTTCAAGTTCATTCTACTTTTTTTTCCATTCTTGTTTCATGCATGTTTGTTTTCAGTCTTTGCATTGCATTGCATATCCACATCACTTGAGTAAAAGAAAAGGCAAATCATGATTTCTCTACTTGTGTAAAATTGTATCTTAAGTAGTAATTTATCTACTAAGAAATTGACTTTAATCTAGGATTATGGAAAGATAGGGTATGTAGATTTGGAGGTTTATTTTGATGACATGACTTTCATATATAAAGATGCATATGTATCCTGTATCGAAATCATAATTGTTGAAATCCTAGCTCCTACTATTGCATGTTTTCTACATCCTTAGTCCATCTCATAGCACTTGTATATGAGTTTAAATGATTGTTCTCCGTCATCAAAAATGGTTGTACCTTGTATCGGGGTTTAATTTTTTCCCATCATCAACAAAAAAAAAAAATTCTGCTACATGTTACCAAGAATTTTACACTTTCTTCTAGCCCAAAAAAGTGATCCTAACCATAAAGTTGCCGAATCATCATCATCATCATCATAAATAGAGAGAGAGAGAGAGCAAGCCAAAGGAAGTTAAGGAGGCATAGTAGAATAAATCACGGGCTATATAGGCAGATTTATGCATTAGTGGAGTTTAGTCAGATTTCCTTGCATGTTATTAGAGAAAGAGCATATTCATATTTATGTAGGAAAGAAGTTGATCTAAAATAAGCTAAAAATGAAAGATGTCTCTTGAAAATCCTAAATCTTTGTTTATAATCGTATTTAAGGTAGATTGCTTTATGCAGAAGGTATAAATTTTTCTTCAAGATGAGAGGAATTGATGCTTAAAACGACTCAATACATCCACTTCCACTTCATATTGGTGCTTGTTCGTTTTCTTTCTTGTTGTCAATGTTGCTTGTTCATTTGCATATATGTTGCCTATTTATTCATGCATATTCATGTTGCATGTTTCAATTCTTTCTTTCATGCAAATTTTGCTTCATGTCACGTTGTCTACTCATTCATGCATATGATCAATTTTTCTTTCCATGTTTCTTATGTTGCCTATAAAAGAATTTGATGCTTGGAACATTTTTTTTTTCACAGATACTAGAGTGGCGCTTCCGAAGGAATCGCAGGTTTAGTGAGGGCAAATGTCATCGAGATTTTCTCTCCTCTCTCACTCATGAAGGCCTACAAGAAACACATTCGGTGAAGGTAGCCAGAATTCCATAAGAAGTCCAAGATGTATCAAGGATGTCAAAGGGAGTTCACATGCAAACTTTGGAAGAAATCGAGCAAATCCATGGTACCGATCAAAGCTGGTCAAAACTTTGGAAATTAGGGCAAAAATTTCAATGTCTCCAAATCACATGAAAGTTCATATACTTGTAAATCCTACCAAAGGCAGTCTATAGCCCGAATTTCACATGAAAATGGATTTTCTAGCACATTGATATGCCATGTGCATTTTGTAAAAAAGGTAATTTTTCCACTTGTAAATCCTACCAAAGGCAGTCTATAGCCCGAATTTCACATGAAAATGGATTTTCTAGCACATTGATATGCCATGTGCATTTTGTAAAAAATGTAATTTTTCCACTTGGACCCTACAAAATCTTTTATAGGAATTTTTGTTAGCCATATGGTTTGGCATGTATAAAGACCATATGAGCCTACATATTTGTAAAAAGTTTCAAGGATATCAGAGCTTCCTAGGCACCTTGATGCCACCGTGCAAGCTTCCAAATGTAGTCAAACTTGTACAAGGGAGATTCAGATGGGAATTTTTTCTGCATATTCCTAAAGGAGGTCTTTCAAAACATAGCCCTACAAATTTTTATCTTCATGAAAGGATATTTGAAGGGTCAAAGAGCACAAAATCCAGTTTTCAAGGTCACCGTAGTTTCCTAAAATAAGAAAATTGAAGGCTTGAAGTATTGCCACATGGCAAACAATGATTGAACCATGTTGTACGGTCAAGATGAGCTCATATTCAAGGGTGGAGATGCACTAAAGCATAAAGGAAGGAGGATCCACGAGTTTTTTTACCGGATAAGCTTTTTTTTTATGATCAAAGATCAATAATGCAAAGTTTCTCCAAACATAGTGGCTTATCTTATCCAAATTGATGTCAACACTGATCCGGCGGTCCAGATCAGCCCTAGATCCAATGGTGGAGAATGAAGGTGCCTATTTTCCTTCCCTTTTCCCTAGATATCATATAGAGCACCAATCCTAACCATCCATTTGATAAATCCAATGGTTGTAATCAAAAGAAGCTGATCTTAAGGTTGAGAGTTGATTTCTCTAGATCCGAGGGCCCAAATTCATTCAAAAAACTATATAAACCCCCTCCAAACTCCTAGAGCATCATTGTTAGGCATCCACAGGGCCCTTGCTAGCACATGGTTTCCTTGAGATGATCACCCTCAGTTGAGCGTGTGAGGATCCAAGGTGGGCTAGTAAGAGCATAGTTCCTAGATTCAATTTTTAGACTTCCTCATTGCTTAACAAAAATCCTGGATATCAAAGAAGACATTGATTATCAGGTCAACCTTAACAAGAAGTGCTTCCTATCATGGATGCGGCTGCGATGGGATATGAAGTTCATGGCTCTCTGGCACATGTCATTGAAAACAGAAATTCTATCCTCCTTTGGAAAATTCTCCATTGGGGAATTTGGACCAACCTAAAGGCTAGCAAAGTTTGTGGGGCTTCTCCTTGGTGCAAGTGCTGCTGCCAGCCAATTGAAGATATTGGTCACATCTTCTTTACTTGTCCCAACTCCAACAGACTCTTGTAGATATTCAAAAAGAAAACTAGACTTGAGAAGCATATCAGCTGGAAACAAGCTCTGCTAGGAGAAGTGACTGGCTGCTCGGTTACTCTCTTGAATGCCATCAGAGGGGAGGTCCTCTAGAAGATCTTGCGGGAAAGTTGTGCTTATAACTGGGTGACGCCCCCAAAGATTGGGCGATTGAGAAATCGTTGTCTCTCCTCAGTAAAAGAATCTCCAAAGATTGGTCAATTGAGGAAATTGTTGCTCCTCCTCGGTAAAAGAATCTCCAAGTCTAACCAAAACCTTCTCTTTCTAAAGATTATCTGGACAAAGCTTATGATAGATTAGAGTAGGATTTCATCTTGCAATCCCTTGAGGATCTTGGATTTGGATCAAACTTCTTGAGGATTGGTCCTTGCGGATGGGCCCTTGAGGATGGGTCCTATTGTGTTGGGTAATGCCTCCGCATGCATCAATAACAATGGCCATCTCTCCATGCCGATTGTGCTAAACAGGTCCATTATGCAAGGCTACCCTAAGATCTCCATGTTATTTTTTATTGCTGCAGATTGCCTCATCTCCTCGATTAACAACCACATAATCATGCAAATGAATGGGCTCTCCCTTTCAAACGACAATGACCAGGTGATTTTCAAGTTGTTCAAGGATAACATGAATGCGTTTCTCTAGAATGATGTTGATTGCATGATGCCTTTTTGGTCTTTGAATTCATTATTACCCATGACAAGATTTCTTATAAGTCGATTTTTTATCCATCACCTCAAATTTTTTTGGTGGATGAAGGGTGCAAAGAGCTAGAGAACAATGAAATCTAACATCTTGAATCCCACTATGTTTTGGGATTTCTAGGAGTTAGAGATGGGACTAGGTCCGTAACAAACTCAAAACCAAGCTTCAATATTGGAAGGGTATGCAATTTAATATTACTTGGAAGGCGATGGTGATCAATACCTTAATGATATTGTGTATCATATAGGCATGCTGAAGACCGAATGACACTGATTTGGCTAAGTTGGAAGGATCTGGTAGAAACTTTCTTTGGATAGGGGATCCGAATAGAAGGGGTGTTCCAAAAATCAAGTGGGACGTTCCAGGCCCTAGATATGTGGACGGTCTTGGCATCTTTAATGTTGCTGTGATGGCGAACAAGTTGGTTGCATAATGGATGACCAAAGTGTGGATTAATAATAGGTCTTCTTCATTAGAGCTGATTTTCAAGAATAGCCAAAACGCAACGCTTTGAGGAATCCCATGGTGAACAACGATGAATGTATCACATTGCTCTTTTCCTTGATCCTTGTGATCCCCAAAGGGTCTGGCTTAGTGTCCTCTCTTCGGAAAGCTGGGAATGATCTCAAGATTTGGAACCAAGAGACGAGCAAGTGGATTTGATATGAAGACATTGATACCATGCAGAGGCTAGTGTTTGCTCATATGGAGAGCCAATGCTTGGGATGTGTCAAAGGTCCATCTTCTTATTTATTGGTCAAGAGGCAACATGAACTGGAGCAACATGTCTGCGATCCAATAGAAATCCTGCGTTGCACAACAATCTCAATAAAAAACGGTGCACCAATTGACCCTTGACCAGATGGGACTAAAGTTTAAATACATTTGGCATCTCTTGGTGGAAAGCAAGAAAACGATCCTTTTATGCAAAATCTTTTGGCCAACAAAATTTGATGTGCTCCCTCGTGGTGTGAAATAGGTTTCAAGGGTAGGGAGAACATCCGTGGCCTCTTTTTTTCTCGCTCAAAGAGTGTCACCATGTGGAAGACTGGAAACAAGTTCTGTTGGGCAAGGGCGCTGGCTGCATTGCAGCTCTTTGGTTCAAACCCATATGTAGGCCAAAAAAACAAATACAAGGGGAAAAATCACCCCACACACACCCGACTAATATTATTCCAAGCATGTAATCTGCAACCATGATGATAGTAGTTAAGTTTGTTGAAGGTAACATATAATGTTTGCCTATCCTTAAAGGGATTTCTTAAAGATGAAATCCAAAAGCATGATCGCATGCTTAGACTTAAGCAGTAGAGAGATATTTATAAAGTCCCCGAGGTAGCGACCTAAAGCTTCAATAAGAAAGGAATCTAGAGACAAGAAGTGAAAAAAATTGTTGTCGCTATAAATTGGTTGTGTATAAACAATTGGACTTGAATTTGAGAAATTCAAGAACTTGGAATTAGAAATGGTTTTCTAGTGAAAAGCCTATATAACAAGGATGGATGTTCCATCAAAAGCTTTTGAAATTTCCGAGGAAAAAGCATGAGATCATGAAACGATCATGTGAAGGAATTAAAACCTAGAATATCAAGTTAGAGATAATGCCTGAAACTTCAAAATTCTTTTGAATTGAAGTGACAAGGTACTCTATAAAGATATGTTTAGAATCTAGGATAAGTATCACTCACACATCAATAAAATAGGGTGGTATGAGACACCATATTTAATACTCAGATTGATATAGGAAAGATGGTATGGGACATCGGACAACGGGATGAAAATTATCTTTTAGCCCTAAAATGAAGCTTGAAGTTAGATTTGATCCCCAAGGTAATCAAAACTTCAAAGCAGAAGTTTAAATTTAAGAAGGATAAAAGCATGATCTCAAAATACTTCAGGATCAAGTAATTAAGAAGATATGAAGTAACTTCCAAGATCTTCTTTTTCAAATCAAGATTTATTTATATTTGAATTATGGAACACTTCAAGACAAAATGTTGTTGATTTAGAAATATTTAATAACTATTTGAAGAAGTAAGACTTTGACATTGAAATGATCCTTTCAATTTAGGAAAAGATTGACTAATTCAAACACCAAGTTCCTAGTATAACTTGGTAAATTCGATCCTTTGACTCAAAATAATGCACAAAAATTGCATTCCTAGTAAGCACTCATAAAGATTAAATATATGAATGAACTTAGTCTCAAGTGAAGCAATATTTGAGTAAAAGATCAGCAATACAATGATGTTGGATACCACATTGGTATCTTGTGGTTGGATATTGTTTAGATTTATTATTCGAATCTCTTTGAGAGTAAAGATAGATAAAATCATTCAATACCTTGTTGAAATAGATATTTGAGTAGTTGAATTCTTGAGTCATTTAGAATTTGACTCAAAACAAGTTTACATATCTTCGAAATTTGAATTGGTAATATAGAATTTTAGTCTTTTTGCTTTTTTGGAATCTTTTGGATTTGACTAAGATATAGTATCTATTGATATAATTAGGTAGTGAGGTGCATGAACACACTAGGACTACCGGGGTATTCTTTTCCCTCTTTAGGAGTTTTTCTCCCCAGCTTGTATATACACCTATAGCCCTAACATGTTACATATCTTTGTACATTCTAGTGGTAATACATTCAACATTGTGTGTTGTACTCCAAGCTTCTTCTTATTCCTCTTGTTGTTCGTGTGCTTTTCCAGATCTCTAAGTCCCATAATTGGTAGCAGGGCAGGTGGTCGCTTCATCTAGGGCATCCTCAACACCTCTCCGGTCATAGTCTCAGAATCACACAAAATTTGGTACGCATACTCAAGGTAATTAGGAGATCAAAATGGCTTCACTTTGTCGTGCCAAAATCATGATCTCAACTTGTTTCAACCTCCAAATGCACTATCACAGTGCTTGTGTAGGGTATTTTGTCTTTTTGTGCCAAAGATATGTACCTGTCACTTTGTACCTCTAGATCTCTTGTACCTGTCACTTTGTACCACTAGATCTCTTGTAACTTTCTATTACTTGTCACTTTGTACCTCTAGACGAAAACATTACCTGTCATTTTGTACCTCTAGATCTCTTGTAACTTTCTATTGAGTTCTAATTAAAAGTTTTGTTTTAAAAAAAGAATACAATGACATGGTTTTAGGCATGATAGAAACCTCTAGTAGATCAAGATATGTGCATTCTACAAAAAATATGGCATGGTTTTAGGCATGGTAGACACCTCTATTAGATCAAGAGATATGCATTTTTCATATAGTATCCATTGCAAGAATCAATTTGAAATCACTAGATTTTTCTGGATTCAATGCTTGTCTATGCAAATACATGTGCCATTACAAAAATACATTATTTAGTGTGGAAAAAGAGTAATTGCCAAATGCATGGTTCCTTTTAGTGAGAGAAAGAACAATTCATAACATCATGAAATATTTTATCTATCCATAGGATCAATAATCTCCTCCACCATCTCCACCACCAGCAACTAAGAAATCACAAGATAAGATGGAAGGTCCTCTATTCATTATCCTCTTAAGGATGTCCTAAAGAGAAAGCACAAAGTTGAAGCTTGCAAAAAGGAAAAATATAAAAAAGAAACAATATATGTATAGTTTTTTATATCTATGATTATCTCTAGATAGAAATACCATGTATTTCCAACATGTTGGAGAATATTTATTTTCTCTATTTTGTTGTATATTCTAATTATGTAGAGAAGGAACCCTTCAAAGCATTATTTTAATAGAACAATGTATAGAGGAATGATGCCATTCTATCTTTATGTGGAAGATAGTAGGTTTGTAATCCATGCTTGTATATAGAAATAGTATTTCAACTTCTAAATGTTGGTGATCTTTTTTTCTCAAATACAGGAGGGTATTGTGATGTGCCTATCATTTATACGATCAATTTAGATGATACGTGGTTTACCATTTATTTATCCTCATTAATGCTCTATCTTGATTATCTCTAAACTATAGTCCTTGGCGCATCTTGTAGGGCATGCATGATCTATTATTATGCAGTCTATAATAACTATCCTCTATAAATAATGTTTTGTAAAGAAAAACCTCACTACCAACCCAAATGATAAGGGCCATGGAAGGTCTTCCATTGGCCCTATTTACTTGATTTGGTTGTGCCTTTTCACATGTATTGCATAAAAATTCTAAAAAAACACGACCAACTCAAGGGATTAGGGTAGACTTAGAAGCTCTTATGGCCTTTGTCACTTGAATTGTTCATGTCCTTTACTACACCTCCAATTTTTCCATTTTTGAATATCCCTTCTCTTTAATGTGATATATAGCTTGTTAATCACTAAAATGGATAATTTCTACATCCTTACCTTTATCCTTCATTCTCCATATTTAAATATTAGTTTTTACGAGTTGTTGTATAGGAGGAAGTCTTTGAACAATAGAAACTTTCCAAGACCAATGCTCTAAAGCATAAGAAATCCATTATAAATATGAAGAGTGCATACATGAATAAAAGTGATGAAAATATTTAGCACTCAATGTCTTTGTTTCCAATCAAGATAAAATAATATCATTTTTGGTGGAAAAAAAGGGCAAGAGTGGTTACATTCTTAAAGGTTGGAGCTTGATCATTTTGGGTGGTAGGCAAGTAATGCAAGATAATTTCTCTCATCTAATGTTTACCACTATGCCATCACTTGAGAATGTGAATTGTGGTGAAACCTCATCAAGTACTATGGAAGCTCTCTAGCACTTTGTTTCCAAATTGTAATGATAATTTTTTCCATAGGTTGAAAATATGGATGCATTTGTAATTTTAAGTCAAATTCTAGACACTTATCCTCTATATACAAGAACATTTAGACTCTAGAACCTTTTCTTCCATGTTGTTTATTCATATCCTAATGCTAGAAATTGTCAAAATATTTTATATCAAATATAAAGAGAATTTGGAAGAACTTTACATAAAATGAGGCCACATAGCTTTTAAAATTTTTTGTTATTCCACTCCCTAATAAAAGTATCATCAGCCTCTGAAATTGAAACTCTCATCTTCAACAAAATTGCTTTTGTTTTCTGTAATGACATGTATTTAGAACATGCGACAGAACATGAAGAGGTGAAAACCATTGAATCTTAATCCTTTGAGAAATTTGCCTTTTTGGCATTGCCCTTGAATCTCATCTTTCATCTAGCACACAAAACTTGTAAGTGTTGATTGATCAAGGGAATCCCAATCTAATGACGAGATTCTAGGAGTATGGAGATTACAAGATTTCCATATGCATTCCTTCCTGATGGAAACTGATATTCTGTAAAATAGAAAAATAATTGAATGCTATTGAAAAATTAACACCTTTTTTTGCATAGATAAGTTCTAAATAGTCATCATAACGAGCTTTGAATGTTCCTATTAAACATTGAACAGGTTATCACTCTTGAACATTGGAAGGAAACATTTCTTCAATATGAAAAAAGATATCTTCTAAAACAAAAAAGACAAAATGATTAAAGAGCATTGTTAAACTTCACTTATAGTATGACGAGAAGTGAAAATGATTGTTTAAAAATAGGTCCTTAGCACTATATAGATTTTGAACTCTTGCAAACTAGCCATGTCTTCTTAATTTGAAATTGAGAATATGAATTTTCCAATGGTTTTTTGTGTCAACTCTTTTAGTTTGCATCACTTTATGGGCACCTCTGCGACTAGAAAGCATAGTCACCCAATCATATATCTACACAGAAAGAGGTCTCCTCAAGGAATCCTCTAATTTTTTGTAAAGCTGACATGAATCAGAGAAATATAGAGAATGCTCAAAGGAGGAAACAAATGCTCACAAACTTTGAGTATTTATAGAAAAAATATTTTGATGTACACATGGAAAACCAAGACTCGCAAACTCTTGAGCTGATGTATCAAGTGTGTCAACAAAATCATAGAATTTTGTGAACCCAAAACAAATTTGTATCTTCAAAAATCTTTTCTCTCTTGGAAATGTAAAGATCTACATTGTGTGGTGTGCGAAAATATCCAATTTTATATGAAAGCAAAAAATTGTACACTCAATACAAGAAATACCATTGCCTTAGTGGTGCTTTTAGATCATATCTACTGAAAAGTTGCCTTTATTTTTAGAGTTAAAAGAGACAGGAATGTTATATTCTTGTACATGTGGAAAGCCCTTAATTATCAATTTTCTTAATTCATCAATAGCAAATGGCACCTTTTTGGCCATTTTTTGACCTAATGGAAGATTCAAGTCTATTCTCAAAGCAATAAGGATCATTTCTCCCACATAAAGAGATGCTCAAATGGAAACTTGATATGTTGGATACTTAGTATCAATAATAAATTCATTGTTGAGAAGTCTTTTGATGACTTTTCATTGCTCAAAAAGAAGTTGAGTGAGATATTTGATGAGAATTTGTGGGATACCAAACATATTCTTGGCATGCACATTAATTATGATAGGAGTAAAGAATGCATTTGATTGTCTTGAAGTGAGTAAATATCTAGAGTACTTCACATGTCCAATCTATAGGGTCATAAGACATTGAGTACACATTTATGTACTTATTGAAATTGAGCAAGGATGATTGCCTCAAATCAAATGAGAAAAAGTATCTCATGAACCGATTTCCTTATCAAAATTTTTTTTGTTGGTAATCTAGTGTATGCTATGGTAGCCACAAAATTAGACATTGCATTTGTAGTGAGAGTTGTGAACGGATATAGTTCTAATCTTGCAAAAAGAGTCGGGAAACGATTAAGATGATTTTGAGATATTTGAGTGGCATAAGGACAATTGTATATGCTTGGATATACCAAATGAATCGATTATGGGTTACACAAATTTTGACTATGCTTTTTGTGAAGAGAATCAAATGTCAATATCAAAGTACACTTTTCGCTTTGTTGGAGAGGCTATCCCATGGAGACCTCATCTTGAAGAATGTATAGTTGCTTCCACTATAGAAGCATAGTATGTTGTGTTGTTTCAAAGGGGAATTGAACACATGAGCTATTGTCTAGGCATATGATCGGCTAACCACTTGCCCCAAAATCCATGTTGAACATTACTTTTTACTTCTCCCTCTTAGGGTGTGGTTCAACCATCATTTGACACTCATTATTGAGTCTAGGACTCTCTTCTCCTTCTATAGATCATTGTGCTCAATGATGAGCTTGTAATCACCTCTTGAATTGATCTCCTCACCCTTGCAAAGTGTCTTGAACTATCTTGTTCTCAACCTTAGTTTCTTTAATCCTTTGTCTAAACCTTGGTGAATTGAGCCTTCTTGTTGACAACCTTCATGTCTTGTTCCCTTGTTCTCAACTTTAGTACCTTGAACCCAATTCTCACTCATGCTAGGTATCTTGGAGTCTTAATCTAGTTCTTACATTGAGAGGTGTATTTTGAGATCTTTCCAATGGTCTAACACATCTAAATCTGTCCTATTGATTGGGAGATACACTCTAATCTTTATTGGGGCTAAGTTTTTAAAATGACAAACACTACCGTTTGTACCTTTTGGGATACAAACTATGGAAGCCCATTATCTAGAGGCTATTGGGTGCCCATGCACCTTGTGAAATCTACCCACCTTGCTCAAGCATACTCTCTAGGCTCTAATACCGATTCTTGTATCCAAGGGAAAGTGAACTCTTGAACTATTTGCTAGGACTATGAAGGGCTAACCACTTGGCTAAAAAGCCATTGTTGAAGATTACTTTCTAATCCTCCCTCTTAAGATGTGGTTCAACCATCTCCTACCTATCATTCTTGAGTCTAACATGGTGGATCAAGTAAATAATACCTTCCATGTTTCTTTTGAGCTCATTCTCACATGGTGCACACAATTATGACCACCCACTCTCAATGTTGTGCAATTGTGGGAGATATTTCCGATAAGGCTGCATAGTAGAGTCCAACGAGTGTTGGAGGAATAAAATAGAGCAATTGACAATAGAGAAACTATACCGAGAGAGAGGCAAAATCATAGTGAGACATCTAGCACAAACTAAGATACTTTGTAAATCTATTATGGATTTACTAGACTACATGAAAAATTGAAAAAAGGTGGAATCACATCAAATTTATAACAAATCAAGGAGTTATAAGAAAAATTAATATTCTGCTAGAAACTAGCTCATTGCATATAGACTGAATGAGCAATGAATAAGTATTGAGAAGTTTAAGCTAAAAAAAAATGACCAAGTTAGCAGGGGGCTATGTGTAGAACCTTCCTTACACTCTACACTAGATAGGGAAGAGATAAGAGGTCATGGACATTTCATCCATGACTTGTATTCATACATATATAGGCTATCAAAAAGTCCTCTTACAATTTTGTAAGTGTCTCTTAATCAACCAGTTCTGTTTTTGGTAAGCTATGACTTACGAAAGTGGTTGAAACATTTTTATCAATGAAATCCATGTAATGAAGCCCTAAAATGATAGATCCACATGTCATCTACGCCTTTGACTCTTGAGCTAAGGTCTACCATTTTATTTTTAACACTCACCCTTAAGTTCAGAACTTCAATCTACTATACGAATACTTCTCTTGAATTTTCGTAACTTTGTTCTTTCCATAACTTTTGTAAACTATGTCTAAAAATTGAACCTTGGTACTCACATGCTCAGTATTAACGTCCTTTTCAATCAACTTCTCTAGAATGAAGTGATAGTGTACATCAATGTGCTTGGAACTAGAATGGAAAACAGGACTCAAGACTATGTCTATGCTACTCATGTTGCCACACATGATAGGAATTTGTTTACAAGCCTTTGCGGAGATCCTTTGACCACATAAACTCACAAGTGATAAGGGAGAAAGATTTATATTTGAATCTAGTTGAAGATAGGGCTAGTGTTGGCTACTTTGTGTAGCTTCATGAGATAGTTTCATGACTACATAACCACATACTCCCCCCTATCATCCTCTGAGCATCATAGTATGATCTCACTTGGAAGTATTCATTGTAAGTATAAAAAACCATCATTTATAGTTCATTTGAGCTGTTTAAGAACCCTCTTAGATGCCATCAAGTTTTGTGCATTAGGAGTTTGCATGAAATGTGAGAAAACGCATACTACATGCTTGATGTCTAGCCTAGTACGAGTTTCATAGTTAAACAATCTTACAATGGATCTATACAAACTAACATATTCAATGTGCTTTCCCTCATTTGCACTCATTTTTACATTCATCTCTTATAGATTTTCAATAGGTTTGCAATTGGACATGTCATAGTTTCCTAGTACATCAAGAATGTACTTCCTTTGCATGAGGTATATGTCTTCCTTCTTTTAGATTACTTCTATGACTAAGAAGGACTTCAACAATCCAAGATATGAGATTTCCACTTAAACTCTTTTCCAATCTTCTTCTTAATATCTCTAATGGTTGCTCCATCATTCCATGTAAGAATAATATCATGGGCATAAATGCAAATGTAGATCACCTTCCTTCATGCAGAATCACTAGTTTACATCACTATGTTTGTAGCCCTATTTGGATAAGTATTACAATAGCCTTTGGTTCCAAGATCTCAAGACTTGGTTGAGACCATAAAATCTTTCTTTAACCTACACACATGATGACAATACCTTTGATATTCAAAGCCTTTAATCTGCTCCATGAAAATGGTCTTGTTTTGGTCACATTTTTTACATCTATTTGGTGGATCTTCCAAATATTTGAGGCCACAATTGCATTGAGAGTTCTCATTGTATTCATCCTTTCAATAGGGATGAAAGTCTTGTGAAAATCATTGCAATAGGTTTGTGAGAAACCCTATACAATCATGTCATTCTTATGTGATCATCAATGAAGATAAAAATAAACATATTTCTTCCAACAAGGACTTCTTGGATGGTCCCGATATGTTGGTTTGAGTAAGGTTACAATGGAAATCTAGTCCTTTTCGTACTCTTCTTGAATGAAACCCTTTTTTCCTTTCCAAATTGACATGAATCACACAAATGTTCCATACTTTGAGAATGCAGATTTAGAGGACTACTTACTACACCTCTCCTTTGCATATCCTCTAACTTTTGAAGGGTTATGTTACCAATACTCTTGTGCCATAAATCCACTTGAGCTATTTACTTGTTGTCAAATGTTAGATAGACCATATGTGATGGGGGTGGTATTATCTCCTTGAAGAATGGCATTCCTTCCTTCTTCACTTTAATTACCAACTTGTAGCCTATCCTTCGATCTTCCACAAAACATCCTTTTTCTAATTTGAATACATAACCTCTTTCAACCATTTCTCAAATTGATGTTCGATTTTTTGTGATTTGGCGCATATGTAAAATATTTTTTAGACACTTTACATTCTGATTTTCATCGAAAGGAACATCACCTATGTGTCATCATATGCTTACTACCATCCTCTATTTCCACATGCCCTTGTGTGCTTGGCTCATGCAAATTGAAAAACATTTCCCTATTTCATCTTACTAGATTTGAAGATCCTCTCGCGATGTACCATGTGGTGTCTATGCCTTCTTTCCGACCACTTCTTTGCATCATGGCTAAAAGATTATCGTTCTTTGATGTATTTCAAGTATTTGCATAGGTATCTTGATTCTTGTTGTAGCCACCTTGTCTATCCTTTGAGTAAGAGTTCCCTACAAAGTGGCCTAACTTTCCACACTAATACCATTCCTTCGTGTAGTCCCTTACTTGAGATCCACCTCCTCTTCCTCTAGCTCTTCCTCTCCCCCTTACTCCATAGCTTTGAATCCAACCTTATTGATAATTGATGAATCTTCCTTTACCTATGTTTTTTCCATTATATCCACCTCTCTTTCCTTTACCTTTACCTACATAAAGTACTTGGGCTTCATTGCCCTTTGAATGACCTCTTTTAAAGCTCATCTCCTTATTCACCATCAATGTGTCTAATTTGTCAAAATTTGGTAAACAGTGAGTCATAACAAACCAGAACTATGTCCATAAAAGAGAACCTCATTGCAAATCAAGCAAATTGCATCTTATATTTGAAAACCCTTTATACCAGTATACATATATTAAAAAAAAGAGAAAAATATATGATTTTTTTACTTTTTTCTTTTTTTTTTTTAATTTATGAGCTAAAAAGATGCCCAAAATTTTGATCTATTTAACATTGACATCTCTAGAATCTATACAAGAAATATAAAAGTGATAAAAAATCCTATACACAAAATAAAAATTGGATGTGTGTTCGATGGAGGATCTCAAATAGTGATTAAAAAATGTTATATAACATGGTTTCATTATGCGAATTGCTCTAGAGATTATGTATAAACACAAAAATATCATACAAATCAAGTCATAACTTTCTTGATCTATATCTACATCCCCATCCTCGAATGCATTTGACTCAGTCAGAGTCCGTTGTGAGCTCACTTCTTCTTCTGCTATATCAACAAGAGCTCTATCCTTATCCAAGTACGTAGAAAATTCTATAGGATCATGCGTACACCTTCTTGTTTGCCTATGATTAGTTGTCCCAAATATATCTGGAAGATTTTGCTTTAACATTTTCATGGTTGCTTTCCTCAAGTGCCCTATTTTTGTCAACGAAATTCTAGCATGCTTCAAGGGAGCCTATGCCACCATTTCCTGATGAGCCTAGAGACATGGATGACCTTGAAGAGCCAATTCAGGAGCAAGGACAACCTACTAAGACCTCTCAAGTACCAAAGAATGATGTTATGCATGAGGCCGATGAGGCCTACAATCATATTCAATTGTAAAAAGTTTGTCAAACTTTTTAAAGTTGCTTTTACTTCTATGACTTGTTCCTCTAGTTTTTCTTGATCTTTTATTGAAAGCTTTAAGTTTTTTATTTGCTCTCTTCGTTCCTCTTGTTTCTATCCTTATAATTCTTTGACTACTAGATGATCTTCTTTAATGATTTCCTGTTCTTTCTTTTGTTCCCCACTTTAATCTGCACCACTTTATTGAATTGCCTCCTTACTCATTAATCCTTCTTTCTCTTATGAGACTATATCATGTAAAGTGATCTTTGGGCTTTTTGGCTCTGCAACCATAACTTCCT
This sequence comes from Ceratopteris richardii, assembly GCA_020310875.1. Classification (NCBI taxonomy): domain Eukaryota; kingdom Viridiplantae; phylum Streptophyta; class Polypodiopsida; order Polypodiales; family Pteridaceae; genus Ceratopteris; species Ceratopteris richardii. The sequence goes on from MU260106.1 coordinate 218,314, forward strand.
CATTATCTTCAGCCTCTATGTTATTCTTTTCTAGGTGCTATTGTTCTTTGTATTCCCTATCTTCCTTAATAGTGTTGTTTACTAATTTGAGGATATTTGTGAGGGAATATTTCATCCTTACTTTGTGCTATCCCTTTTCTGTTTCCTCTATAGCTTCTCCATGATCACATTTGCATCTTCATCTTTAGATGTGGTCAGTACCATTGCTTCTTGATCTTTAAACTCCTTTGAGATTTCGTGTTGAGTTGAATGCGTCATTTGATAGCCTTCATTTTCATTCTCTTCCTAAGTGGTTACAAACACTTTTTGTTCTTGGTCTTCATGAGTTTTTTGAATTGGTTGAACTTCTTGATGTTCAAAACCCATACAAGAATCGAAGAAATCATTAATATTAGCATGTTCTCCCTAAATCCAACTTCTGAATATAAAATTCCTTCGTTTGTTTGGCCTCTTGTGAAGACAAGTCTATATCCTAGAGGGAATGAGAATCCTCAACTATTGGTACATTTGGCAAGCCTTTTTGCTTGACCAAATATCAAGGTTTATCTCATAAAGTAGTGGTTACTCATAAGACACATATGAACACCTCTTGTAAAAGCAATATTGAAATTCAACATTTGAGATAAATGTAAAAAGAGATGATTGAAGGAATCTCATGAAATTAAGAGATGCAAGTCATACCAACCTAGAAATTGGAATCAAATCAATCAAGTTCCTAAAAGGTAGGATCACTTTTAGGTGGAAGATTCAAAATTAAAATTTACTTCATGACTATAAAAGGATATGACCTTTAGTCACACGTAGAACACAGAGAATAAGGACTCATTGAGCTTGAAGCTTGTGGCTACACTAAGCCCACACATGTATGAGTAAGCCTAAATCATCAACCTTGTATCATACATTCATAATTATACACATTTGTTTCATTTAGTGAAAGACATTTTATATGTAGTGTCATCTATTGTTAATTCTTCATTTCACTCATTGTATTTAGAAAAGTTCTTTATGTATACTCGTTCAATTGATGTGATTCAACTTGGTAAATGTTACACTATTTACTTGTGAGATATGAATTTTTATATCATATGGTTCATTAGATTGTGAGATAAGTTGTATGCTCACTCTCATCTTCCTAAAAAGTCCGGATTACACCCCCAACTTCCTAATATCATTGCTCATCACATACTCATCCTACATTAGTGAAATAACTTCTATTAGCAATGGTAGGACTTCAATTAACTATGTCTTAAAGCACTTAGGTCAATTGGAATCAGCAACTCAGCACTGAGTGAATTTCTTAGAGGAACCAAGTCCATAAATAGCAAGTTATTTGGAACTCTTCAACTTTGAAAGTTATCTATTTTGCCATAACTATTTGGGGATGGTGCTCCAAGGTACATTGTGGATCCAAATACATTTGGGAAGCTAAATGTTTCTAATAAGGTAATTTGAAGCTAGATTCCCAAGTGTTGAGCAAGATTTGTGCAGCACCACCTCATCTTTGGAGTGTATCCAACCATCTCCTCACAATGGTATCAAAGCTATCATCAACTCAACATGGGAGATGGATTCCCATCATCACTTGATAAATTGGATCACACCATTCTTTTCTTCAAGCACTAGAGGAAGGAAGAACCAACTCTGGATGGAGTTCACAACACTCAAGAAGATGCCCAAGAAAAGTGTGACTGATTATGTCACCAGAGCTTATCAACTTGGAAGCTTTCAAGAATTCATTGAAGAGAATCATATTAAGAGACAAGTGATCAATGGAATCAAGGCAGATGATAAATGGGAAGCCTTCACCATAGCAATGGACCTGTACATGGATATGCAGATACATAAATTCAATACTCTTATGGGGCAACTATTCACTCATGAATCTAAGCTTCTGAAGAAAAATGAAAACTCAAAAGGTAATCAATCCTCTACCCTATACACTGATAAGAATAAGAGTAAGGATAGAAAAGACAGGCAAAGGATCTGATGATGAAGCTAGCACCCCCCAAGCTAATTTTGCACGAAAAGGTAGAGGTACAAGAGGAAGAGGTACAAGAGGAAGAGGCAGAGGAGGTAGACAAGGTAGGGGGGATTCCAAAGTCCTTCTCCATGTGCTATATGTGGATTGAATAACCATATAACTGAGAATTGTTTCAAGAATCCTAGGAATCATAGAGGAAGAGGCTTCAATAGAGGAAGCTACGGAAGAGGAAGATCAAAAAGTTTGAATGGCTACAACAACAACAACTAGAACAACACCAATAACCAAGGAGGATATAGAGGAAGCAGAGATTACAACAATTAGAGTGAAGATCACACACAAGAGGACTCACTTCTGTTGATGAACATGACCATGAAGCAAGATAAACTAGATGAGCATGTGTTGTATATAGATTCTGGTTGTTCCAATCATGTAGCAAGGAATGTGGCATTATTGTCTGACTTGGAGAATAGACGTGAGGTTCAAACAGGAGATGACACAAGGTACTCTATTGAAAAGATTGGAAATGTGAAGACCCTAGATGGAAATATGAATCTACTCAGTAAGGTATTGTATGTACCTACCATAACCAAGAACTTGATTAGGGATGGACAAATTGTAGAGAAAGGAATACAAGTAAGGTTCACAAGGAATGGAGCATTTGTTGAAGACCCTCAACACAGATTCAAGAGGATTGCAAAAGGTGAAAAGTCAGGTCGACTCTTTACATTTGAGTTGCAAGATACTAGGAACATAGCACTATTCAATTATGGAGGACTGTTAAGGGCACATTTGCATTTATTGTACTAAGGTCCATTTGAAGGGTTGAGAAAAGGTTGAGTGGGAAGAGCCTTTAAGGCCACATCTTTTTGTATAAATAGAGCATTTGGTTAATGAACAAAGAGACTCTCTTGTTTTTTCGCCATTCATGGCTTACGATGTGGATCTGCTTGTTTGAGATAACGCCTCTTCTTGTTCTTTGTGTCTTTGAATGCGTGCATCCCCTTGTCTGCTGTTACGATATAGCTGCAGTTTCTCTCTCGCTCTCGTAACTATGGCGAAGGTTCTGCAGTTCTCTCTCGCTCTTCCCTGTGCATGGTAGTACAAAGCTATCATGTAACACTAGCATGCCCGCAGTGCTCGTCCCACTCCCTTGATTCCTTGGTCGCCGAAGATTGCATTCTCATTCATGTTGTACCAGCTTACGCTGTTGCGGAATGGGCATTCTTGGAAGAGATGCACGTCTACAACCTCTCATAACTTCTGCATGATTCCTCTGTTGCTGTGTTATAGTTTCTCTGGTGCAGGTCGACGTCGTAGTTGTGCACAGTCATAGTTGCCATGGCCACAATCTTGAGCGTAGTGATTGTTCTGTACTTTGCTTCACAATGGCACTGCCACACTGAGTTTTAGAAGTACATTTGTAGTTTTACTTGCAAAGAGTATGGTTCTTTTCAGTCTTCTGTTCCGATACATGCGCTAATACACGTTACATGTAACACAAGTGACTGCAAACCTTTCAATTCCCTGTATGGTGCACCACTTCAACGGTCGTAAATGGTGCGATTGGTTGTTACTTTATGGTTTAATCCAGAGTTGAGTGTGCAGATTTATTTGAATAGATTTAGGTTGTGTCTGTTCCTTCTTGCTACCCATATATGTACTGGATTAACCTTCCCATACTCCCGTGGTTTCCGCAATGTGCACACATCTGTATTATGGAGGGTATATTGTTTATGTGCTCCATTTTAGCGCCCTGCGCATGTAATGTTTCCATTTTTATGGTCTGCAACTTGCGTGGCATGTTACTTGAACATGGAACATCGATGTATAGGCTATTATTTGTGCATGTGAGTTTTGCAAACTTGTTGCGCTTACTTTTATATATCTATTTGAGGATACATGTCATAATTTTTTCTCATGTGACATATATGTTTAGTTGGCCGCTTCATTAACCTCCTGGATGGTTGTTTTCTCTCCATCTATGGAGTTGCGCTTTTCAATCGTACCATGAGTATGATGTTGTTGCGAGCACTATTGGTTCCATATTAAGCATGTTATGAATTCTTGGACATGATGATCAATGATACGTGATGTTGTATGTATCCACTTGCAGAGATGTTCGTGCTCCTTTCTTCTGTGATATGTTCGGCATGCTTTATTCTTTATATTGACAGGATTCACTTTGATTTTACGGGCTCCAAAAAGATGACTTCAAATTCAGCTTGTGTATTTGATTGAAGTCCTTAATGTTGGTGAATATTTGAAAGTCATACCGTCAAGATAATGTTCAACAGGAAGCAACTTACAGATAGTGGAGCTATTGATCTTTTCAGAATTATCTTATGTGCGCATTACATTCTACACATTCATGACTGGAATCTTGACTTGAGGGTTCATGAAAGCACGTGAAAAAATAGATGGAGTAAAGCTTGCACATGTTGAACTCCTTGCACCTTACATATTCATATATGTTGTTTTACTTCACTAGTATACACGTATGGAATGATAAAATTGATCTACCCTTGCACTTCATGAATGCATATAGGAGGGCAAGATCATGGGTTATGTGAGTGGTATTTGTGAATCTTGGATTAAGTTCCAGGCACTTCACTTTGCCTCTTACATTGCCCTTGGTCTTGAAGATGTTATGAACCTTACTTGCATTCCATACCATGGTCTAACCATGCACTTTGGTTTGCGAGTATTGTTCATAATGGTAGTGCATAATTATGTGTGCACATATAACTTTGGATTGAGAGGTTGCTATTTCATTGGTTACGTACATGACATTGGACTATTCTATTCCAAGAACGGTGCTACCACTCTGGCATTAGAAAATATATATGAGGATTGTATATGGGTTGGGTTCTTATCTTTAGACTTTGGTTGGATTTGTGTTGGCCTTGATGTGAAGGCTTGAATTGATGTATTTGCTCTTGGAGAAGTGTGATGGAACCGGTCTCCTCGGGCATGAGTGATGTGGAGGCTCGCAGATTGAAACTCTCTTCAAGATTAGGTGTGTCCCTTTGGTTGAATGACATGTTGTATAAAGGTTCCCAGCCTATAAATGGTTCCCATGTAAATTTTCATCTTGTGAGGGGGTTATCACTTATCAAGGGATGTGGAAGTTCAAGTCCACCGTGCGTGCCAGTGTTAAGGGCACATTTGCATTTATTGTACTAAGGTCCATTTGAAGGGTTGAGAAAAGGTTGAGTGGGAAGAGCCTTTAAGGCCACATCTTTTTGTATAAATAGAGCATTTGGTTAATGAACAAAGAGACTCTCTTGTTTTTTCGCCATTCATGGCTTACAATGTGGATCTGCTTGTTTGAGATAACGCCTCTTCTTGTTCTTTGTGTCTTTGAATGCGTGCATCCCCTTGTCTGCTGTTACGATATAGCTGTAGTTTCTCTCTCGCTCTCGTAACTATGGCGAAGGTTTTGTAGTTCTCTCTCGCTCTTCCCTGTGCATGGTAGTACAAAGCTATCATGTAACAAGGACAAACCCTATGAAAATTAGAAATGTGGCACAAAAGATTAGCTCACATAGGTGAAACAAGTTTGAAGAAAATATGCAGGGATCAAAGTGTGCTTGGTTTACCAAATATATCCAACCACCATATGATATACAAATGCACTGCATGTCAATTTGGGAAGTCACATAGACAACCCTTTTGGTTACATACATTATGACCTATTGGAGCTAGTCCCACACAAATGTTTGGGGACCTAACAAGGAACCATCAATTTCACTCTAGGTATTATGCATCTTTCATTGATGATTGTAGAAAATGGACCATTCTATACTTCATGAAGCATAAAGATGAATTTTTCAATTGTTTCAAGAAATGGCTTGCTCTTGTTGAGAATCAAACACGGAAAATATTGAATAGACTAAGGTCAGATGAAGGGGGAGAATACTTCTCCCATGATTTTGATTCATATCTCCAAGATAGAGGCATCAAGAGAGAGATCACCACTAGGTACACTTGAGAACAAAATGGAGTGGTAGAGAGACGAAATAGGTCCATTGTGGAAGTAGTAAGGTCCATGCTTAAGGTGAATAAATTACCATATTACCTATGGGTAGAGCTTGTGTCTATAGCCACTTACCTCATCAATAGGCTACCATCTAAGGCATTGGATGGGATGACACCATATGAAGCTTGAAATTGAAGGAGACCTAGCCTAGATCATTGCAAGATATTTGGATGCATAGCTTATGCACATGTTCCATCACACATCAGAGGTAAGTTGGATCCTAAGGCAGAGAAATTTGTGTTTATAGGATATGATCTAAATCAAAAAGGGTACAAGTTGTATAATCCAAGTACCAAAGACTTCTTTGTTAGTAGAGATGTTGTCTTTGATGACAAAAACTCTCCGTTTGAAGATGATTGTAGAAAAGTCAAGCTACTTATGACCTAGAGGAGGACTTTCCAACACTACAAAAGGTAAATGATCAACAACATGAAGATGCAAGTGACTATGATGATGAGCAGAAGACACTAAAGAGGAATATCAAGGCATGGAGCAACAAAGGGAAAGAGAAGATGCAAGAGTTGAGAGATATTGTAGAATCCTCTCAACAAACAATAAGGAGATCAATTACGGAAAATAAGAAGCCAGAAAGGTATGGATTTGATACCTCTCTCGTCACTAAGCATTCAATCTATATTTTTACGGATACAAGCTTAGAGGAGCCATGAACATTTGAAGAAGCCAATGAGAAATCAAAGTGGAACGAAGCAATGGAGAGAGGGATATAATCCCTCTAATAGAATCAAACTTGGGACTTGGAACAACCTCATGGATTCATAGATGAGTCACGCCCTGAGTATGTATTAAAACACAGAAAAGCTTTCTATGGCCTCAAGCAAGCTCCTAGAGCTTGGAACCATAGGCTTGTCACATTCTTCTAGGAGAAAGGATTCAAATTGAGCAAGGTTGATTCTTCACTTTTCATTAGGAAGAATAGATCTCAAGTTATATACTTGTGTGTGTATGTAGATGATATCATTCTTAAAGGTGATGATGTAGATGGAATCAAGAAGATCAAATCTCAAATGATGGAAGAGTTCAAGGTAAGTGATGTTGGATTGGTCACTTATTTTCTTGGCTTGGAAGTTGTCTACACAGATCAACGAATGTTCCTTACCTGAAGGAAGTACATTAAAGATATGATTGCAAAGTTCAAAATGCAAGATAGTAAAGTTGCAAGTAATCCCCTAGAGGTCAAGCACAAGTTAAGTGCTCATGAAGGGGAACCAATTGAAGATATTACAAGCTACCAAAGTCTAGTTGGAAGCTTGAACTATGCTACCCTAAATATGGTAGATATTTGTTATGGAGTAAGCGTGCTTAGCCAATTCATGCACACCCCTAGGAACCTCACATGGATGCAGCCAGAAGAATATTGAAGTATTTGAAGGGAACAATTAATGAAGGTCTATACTATCATTTTATACCTGATTTAAATGTGAAGATCTTCACTTATGCAAATTGGGCAGGATCAAAGGATGGTAGGAAAAGCACATCTGGATACCTATCTTTTGCAGGTACAAAGATCATTTCTTGGTCCTCAAACAAGCAACTTGTTGTAACGCTTCTCTCAACTGAAGCTAAATATAGAGGATTGGAAAATCCAACACAAGAAGCAATGTGGATCAAGACCCTATACATAGATTTCCGGTTAGATTTTGGTAGTCCATTTACATTTGGAGACAACATGAGCTCATTACATTTACCTGCTAATCCTGTTTTTCATGCTAGGACTAAGCTTATAGAATTTCATTATCACTTTGTTAGGGAAAGGATTTGGAGCAAGGAGATACAATTGTCCTATGTATCTACACATATGCAATGTGCAGACATGATGAATAAAGCACTTGATGGAAGCAAGCCCAACAGGTTTAAATCCATGATTGAATTGCAAGAAATACCTACGAAATGAAGACTCAACCATCTTAGGCTTGAGGGGGAGTTGTTGGTACATTTAGCAAGCCTTGACGCTTGAACAAATATCAAGGTTTATCTCATAAAGTCTTGGGTGATTACTTATAAGACACATATGAATACCTCTTATAAAAGTAATGAGATTTAACACTTGAGATAAATATAAAAAGAGATGATCGAAGGAATCTCGTGACATTACAAGCTGCAAGTTATACCCACCTAGTAGTTGGAATCAAATTAATCAAGATCCTAAATGTCAGGATCACTTTTAGGTGGCAGATTCAAAACTCAAACTAACTTCATGACTGTAAAAGTGCATGACCCTTGGTCGCAGGTTGAACATAGAGAAGAAGGACTAATTGAGCTTCAAGATTGTGGAAACAATAAGTCCACAGATGTATGAGTAAGCCTACATCATCTCTCTTGTATCATACATTCATAATTATGCACATTTGTTTCACTTGGTGCAAGACATTTCATTTGTATTGTCATGTATTGTTAAGTCTTCATTTTAGTGATTTTGTTTAGAGGGGTTCTCTCTATATACTCATTCTATTGATGTGACTCAACCTTGTATATGTTTTTTAGACTTTCTACTTGTTAGATAAGAATTTTCATATTATTTTGTTTATTATATTCTGACAAAAAGTCTCTGGAAGTCACCTATGTCAGTTCACTATCATCTTCCTAAAAAGTCGAGATTACATCTCCAACTTCCTAATGTCATTGCTCATCACATAATCATCCTAAATTAGTGCAATAACTTCTAATAGCAAGATTAGGATTTCAATTAGCTATTTCTAGAAGCATTCGGTCAATTGCAATCTGCGAGTGAGCATTGCATGAATTTTTTAGAAGAACCAAGTCGATAAATAACAAGTTTTTTGGACCTTTTCAACTTTGAAAGTCATATTTTTTGACATAACTATTTGAGGGTGATGATCTAAGGTACATTATGGATCCAAATGCACATTTGGGAAGATAGAGGTGTCTACTAAGGTACTTTGAAGCTACACTAGCAGGTGTAGAGCATGATTTGTGTAGCACCACTTCATCTTTGGAGTATCAAACCATCTCCTCACATCAACTACATTATCTTCATCTTCAAGTAATTCTTCATCCTTAGGAGGTTGTTGGAATTTGGGGCCCCAAGATCGTTCCAATACTAAAACCTTTAGAGCATACACAACTTAATTGACAAGATGATAAGTGAGATAGAGAAAGAAAGAGATCTTGAGACAAGGATAGGGAACGTAAGCTGGATGCTTACTTCACTAATAATAGATGTCCAAATTACAACATGGGAGTAATACTCAACCATATAAAGTGGTGCACTCACTAATGGAAAAATAAGAAGATGATGATACAAAATTTAGATTATGTCGAAATAATCTAAGTGTGTGTGAAGAGAACGAAGCAAGGAAGCTAACAAAATAGTGTAACGAATTCGTAAATCAACCACAAGGTTAACTCACAAAAGATAGTTACCACCACCTCATGGAAGACTTCTTGCTACGATGAGAGTAGCCTCTCCTTCACCAAAACTTCACCTCCTTCAAGAGTGTGAGAACACTTTGTCTTCAAGAAGATCTCCAAGCTCTAGATCTTTGAGTGAGTGAGTTACACAATGAACCAAGGGCCTTATTATATAGTATTTGAGTATCCATGAAAAGCTAAAAGAAAGCTTAAAGCTACGATCGTAATTGATCATTAACAAAAAACACTCTATCGGAATAGCGTAGCCGTCGGTGTGTTTTTTAATAAAACAACTAAAACCAAAAAGCTGCCTTCACGATGTGTTTAACGAGATTCGAATCATGGTTTGTCGGAGTACGATATTAGAAGCCTTGGACTAGACCAATCGACGTCCATTGTGACTTGTTGAAGCTATATACAAGAAATCTATATGTGGAGACTGCGCCCACTTGGAAGAATATGGAGAAAGCTTCTTAAGAAGCTATTTGTTGGACCAATATAAACATTGACTTCCAACAGAGGTTGAGGTGCATAGATGATTTAATCTTTTGTGTAATTCTTAAAAATTCATAATTTTCTCCTTTGTTCTCCTTGCAAAACATCACAATTCTCTTCCAGATTTTGCAATAATTCTTCTAAGTTAATTTTTTGAATACTTTCAAACAAATCATGAATTTTTGCAAGATTAAAAATTTAAAGATTTTAAATTTTCTTGATTTATTGAATCCAAAAAGTCTCAATTTTATATCTTTTTATTTATTTCATAATTTCCTAACTATTTATTTTTATTTAATATTTAGATCATTTTAATCAAAGAAATCGTGTTTTTTCCTTTCAAGTCAAGTCTAAAAATCATGATTTTCTATACATTCATCGATACCAATCACTTTTCAATGCAATCAATCCCAACAAAGGCGTTTTCCCCCATCACCCCTTGTCTTTATACAAGCAATCAATGTACAACTTCATGCGTGAGTTTTGAATTGAAAAAAAGAATCATGATTTTATGTAATACATAAAATCATGCCCATACAACTTCTCAAACTTGAAATCATTGAGAACTGATGCATTGACCTTACCTCTTGCTCCTAGGAACAAAGGGATTGCAATGTGGACCCTTGTTTGGTTGCTTTTATGTCTTGGTTTATCTGGACGAATGTCTGCTCTCACTCTTTGTTGGTCTCTCTCTCTCTCTCTCTCTCTCTCTCTCTCTCACACACACACACACACACACACATGGACACACTCACAATGACTTATTCCTTATTGAGTTTCCTTTTATAGTTTTTGGTGGCCAGAAAGTGGTGAAATTCTCTAATTTTCCTATCCAAAAAAATGTGATTGTTTCACACATATTTAACAACAAGTTGTGATTACTTCCCTTACAAAAAATCACAAATATTTCCAAGCATTTTCAACTAATAAATTTGAAATTTTCTCAATTGTTTCTCACTCAAAAGGTTGCAATTCTCTATTGATTTCTCGATAAAATGATTTTGAGACATTTTCTCTAGTCAATTCTTATGCAATCTTGTCATTCCACTCCCACTTTGTGTAGTCAAATGTTAATTTCTTCACAACATACACTTCTATAAATTCTTTCATTCAGTTCTAATTGGATTCAATGCTTTTCTAAAGTCACGATTTTTTGAGAAACCAAAACATCAAAAAGACACGATTCCTTGAGAAATTTGTAAGAACAATAATATGATCTTCCTATCATGTTACTATAATATGTTCGTTATTTCTTAATTACTCCATGAACTTTCTCTCTTTTTATGCACTACTTTCAAGATTTTCGGTGAGTTTAGTCACTTTTATGTCTTTTTTAAATGCTCAAGAAAACAAAGTACATAATTTTATAAAATGTTTTTACCTTTCAATACCAATTTCATAGATAATTCTTCCTCCTTCAACACCATTTGTCTTTTCAAATTTTCCATGTCCAATCCTCCCAAAAGAGGTACAAAGAAAATGCAAAACTTCAAACAATAAAAAAAAGGACTATCACTTTGAGAATTCAAAATACTAACATGATCATCCTTTTTCCTCAATTGGATGAACCTCTCCGAAGGACTCAGTATCTTGTCTTCCTACCCATTATTTGAAAAGAGAATACCTAGCATTGCTCTTTTAACTTTGATTTTGATAGCAATGATACTCTAATCGTGATATGTAAAATGAAGTTTACTTGAAAATTTTCCACCACCAATCTCTAGAGGACATATCTCCACATGAAAGCATAGTATACATCAGAAATGACATATGATAAAA
>MU260106.1:237500-252500 GCA_020310875.1 Ceratopteris richardii
TACAACATGAGCTAGTTGAATGCTCACAACTGGTAGTCAAGCAGATACCGCACTTCACTCCAGCAAGCTTTTCTCAGGGATTATACAGAGAATGAATCTCAAACTTGGGTCAACTTTAGAGGACTCTAATAGCTACCCAATGACACCAAAATCATAGCAAATGGATACATAGAGAAGGAGAACCAGCCCTTACAACAGAGAGCAAAATATTTCCAACAGAGCCTACACACCAAGAGAGATATCAATCACACAACTTCACTAAAATGAATGTTGCTCCCAGTTTACTAAGAGAATGATCCAGAGACTTTGTGAGCATAAAATAGACTCTAATAGCTATCTAATAAGACAATATTTACATCAAATGGATACAATATGAGGGAGAACCAATGCTCACAACTCAGGGGTAGAGAGTTGCAACACTGCCTGCGCACACACATAGATATGCCTACTAAAAGAAAACAAACAAGCAAGCAAGGGGCTTGCTTATCACAACTCCAGCACTTAGTGCTCACTTTACATGAGCTAAAACTCCAAGAAGATGGGCCAAAAGAAGTCGGGATACATGGTCCTTTTATAGTGAGAAGTGTGCCCCTAAAATCTAGGAACTACCTTTCCAAATCAGCCTCCTAACTTGGAGGACTTAGTTGAGATGACTTGGGGAGTGGTTGAGTGACTTTTCTTGATGGAATCTCATGGCTTTTGGCTTCCTTTGATTGCTCCACATGTCCATAAAAGATTCCCCACGAATTTGTAGCTTGAAGCTTGACTTTTAACACTCCCCCTCAAGCTTCAATTCTTCATCCTCATCCAAGCTCCTTCATGTTGATGCATTGCTTGAATTTTGAAATCTTCATCCCATCCAAAGCCTTTGTAAACATGTCAGCAACTTGGTCCTTGGTACCTATATGATGTACTGAAACTTCCTTGGATATCACCTTTTCCCTTATGAAGTGATAGTGCACTTCGATATGCTTGGTTCTAGCATGATAGACAGGATTCGATGCTAGATGAATGCTACTCATGTTGTCACAAAAAATTGGATATGTGTCAACCTGCAAATTAAGCTCCATAAATAACTTCTTAATCCACATTAGCTCACATGTGACTTGAGCCAAAGCTCTATACTCAGCCTCGGTGGAAGATAATGCCACGGTGGGTTGCTTCTTTGAAATCCATGAGATGATCTTGCTACCTAGCATGACTAGCTAACCACTTGTACTTCTTCTATCCTCCTTTGAACCGGCCCAATCAGCATCAGAATAAGCTTTGACCTGCATATCATCATCAAATGAATAGAACAATCCTTCATTTATAGTGGCCTTGAGATATCGTAACATTCTTCTTGCAGCTTGCAAGTGTGTAGTCCTTGGACTATGCATAAATTGTGATAACACTCCAACTCCATATGTTATGTTGGGCCTAGTTATTGTGGCATAATTGAAAGAGCCTACAATAGATCGATACAAGGTTACATCCTCTAATGGCTCTCCATCAATGGAGCTTAGCTTTACATTAACTTCCATGGGATTTGAAATAGGCTTGCAATGTAGCATCCCAAACCTCTCAAGTAGGTCTAGAATATACTTCCTTTGTATGAGCATAATACCTTCTTCTTTGTATACAACTTCAATGCCAAGAAAATACCTAAGATCTCCAAGATCAGAGATCCTAAACTCCTTTCCAAGCTTTGCCTTGATCTCCTCAATGCCCTTTGTATCATTACCTGTAATGATAAGATCATCTACATACACACACATGTAGACCACAAGTTCTCCTCTTTGTTTGATGAAGAGAGATGGATCCGCCTTGCATTGATTGTAACCAGATTTGATCAAATAGTCCACCAATCTTTGGTTCCAAGCCCTTGGAGCTTGCTTTAGGCCATAAAGTGCCTTCTTCAACCTACAAACATGATGTGGAAACTCTTTATGAACAAAACCTAGTGGTTGCTCCATGTATACCTCTTCTTCGAAGTCTCCATTGAGAAAGGCATTCTTGATATCCAATTGGAAAAGCTTCCATCCTTTGCTAGCAGCCATTGCAATTCCTAATGGTGCTCATCTTTGCCACGGGGCTGAATGTCTCTTCAAAGTCCACTCCATAGGTTTGTGCAAAACCCTTGGCCACCAATCTTGCTTTGAACCTAGAAATAGATCCATATGAATTCCTCTTTACTTTATACACCCACTTATTACCTATTACCTTCATGTTATCCTTCTTGGGCACTACAGTCCATGTTTGATTCTCCTCAAGTGCGTCGATCTCTTCTTGCATTGCCTCTTTCCATTCGGTGTACCTGCTTGCATCTTCATAGCAATCGGGCTCATGATCTTCTACTACTTTGTTCATATATGCATAATGAGTTTCCATGTATGAATCATAAGTAAACCTTTGAGTTGGATACTTAACTCTAGAAGACTTCCTTTCTTCACCTTTTGGAGGAATAAACCTCCTTTGCCTTGGGAACTTGATCTCTTTCTTCGACATGTCTTCTTTCTCCATCACGTGTCCTTCATCATCTTCAACTTCATTACCTTCTTCATCCAACTCCACCAATGTTGCTTTGCCTTTGTTGATTGATTGTGCTTCATAGCTTGATGAAGATCTCCCCGTCCATGGTGAGTTCATGCTTGAACTATCTTCATTGATGGAACACCTTGGGCCGCTTAGCTCTAGGTTGATTTGTTCTTCATCATGTCCATGCTTTTCTTCTTCATAGTCCTGCATACAATCATACTTCTTATACCAAGGGAGTAGCTCATCAAATGCTACATCCCTTGATATCCTCAAGTCCTTTGTGTTTGGGTTGAAGCACCTGTAACCTTTATGATCATTTGAATATCCTAGAAACACACACTTTTCTGCCTTTGGTTGTAGCTTGTGCCTCAATTCACTTGGAACATGTACATAACAAGTACATCCAAATATCTTCAAGTGGGAAAGATTAGGTTTCTTACCATAATAGGCTTGATATGGTGTCAAGCCATGGATCCCTGAGGTAGGAGCCCTATTCATAAGATACACGGCGGTATTTGCTGCATCACTTCAAAACATGCTAGGTACATTCATCTCATTAAGCATTGCTCTAGCGATCTCGGCAATGTATCTATTTTTTCTCTCTGCTACTCCATTTTGTTGGGGTGTGTACCTGCATGTTACTTGCCTCTTGATGCCTTGATCCATTAAAAAATCAGAAAACTCATTTGAGAAATATTCTCCCCCTCCATCGGACCTTAGCTTCTTGATATATGTACCTGTTTCCTTCTCTACCATTGCCTTGAATGCTTTGAAACATGTAAACACATATGATTTGTTTTTGATGAAATAAACCCAAACCATCCTTGTGCAATCATCTATAAAAGTGACAAAGTACTTGTTACCTCCAATGGATCGCTCTTTGGTTGGCCCCCACACATCTGTATGTATCAACTCCAATGGATGTTGGCTTATGTAGCCACTCTTCTTGAATGGAAGTCTCGCTTGCTTCCCTAGTTGACAAGATTCACATAAATGCTTCATACCTTGTCCTTGGAAGTTGGGAAGACCTTCAACCAGCCTCTTGAATTGCATTTCCTTCATTCTTTGTATGTTGATGTGACCTATCCTCTTGTGCCACAAGTCCAACTCCGAAATCCTCTTGTTTCCATATGTGAAGTAGACATGTTGAGTGGAATGAGAATTTACCTCCAAAGTGAAGAGTCTCCCTTACTTCTTTCCTCTTGCTATGACCTTGTAACCTTGCTTAGGGTTCTCCACAAAGCATCCACCTTTGTTGAACCTTACTTGATAGCCTCTTTCAACCATTTGCCCAACGGACACCAAGTTCTTTGTGATAGTAGGTACATGCAAGACATCCTTGAGACATCTTCCTTCCTCCTTGTCATCCAAAGCTACATCTCCAACATGGGAGATCTCATGGGCTCTATCATCACCTGTTTCTACATGTCCTTTACCTTTGGGAACATGTAGATTAGTAAACCAAGAAGCATTGCAACTCATATGGTTGCTACATCCACTATCAATATACCAAGTGTTATCTACTTTGCTTGAATTCCCATTCATGTGCATCATCAAGAGATTGTCATTTTCTGAACTTGTAGAAGCATAATTACCTTGGCCTTTGTATGAAGAACCTTGATTATAGCTCCTTTGGTTTCCTCCTTGGTAGCAATCTCTAGCATAGTGGCCAAACTTGCCACATATGTAACATCCTTCACCATCTTGATTCCTGTTTTGTTGATGTCGTCCTCCTCTTCCTCTTGTTCTTCCTCTCCCTCTTTGTGATGAGGTGCCTTGTTCATGTCCTTGATTGCTTGAGTGGCCTTGCCTTCCTCCAAACCTTCCTTTGCCCCTTCCTTGTCCTCGTCTTCCTTTGCCCCTTTGATTACCTGCATAGAAAACTTGTGCATCCTTGCTTTTAGTTGAACTTCCACCTATGTTCATTTCTTCGGTGACCATGAGAGCAACCAATTGCTCAAAATCAGGAAGATTATCCCTTACATAAACTGAAGTGGTAAAGGGTTTCCACTTCTCGTCATCTCTCAAACCATTGAGAGTATAAGCCACAAGATCGTCATTGTCTACGTGGCTTCCAATGGATCCCAATGCATCTGATAACTCCTTGACCTTAAGTATGTAGTCATTTATGCTACTCCCTGAGCTCTTCCTAAGGTTGTTGAGCTCATTCTTGAGTTGGATCTTCCTTGCTTTGGTGCTTGTTGAATAAAGCCTTTCAAGTGTCTCCCATACCTTCATGCTTGAATCCAAGTCTTGGATATGGCCGATCATGCTATTGCTAATGTGTTCGGAAAGAATAAAGATAACCCTCTTGTCTCTTTCATTCCATTCCCTAAAGGCCCTTCTCTGGTCATTGGTTGGATTCTCATCCAATCTAGGTCTTGGTTCACTTCCACTAATCAACCCACAAAGGCCCTTGCCCATAAGATAGTTGGAGACCCTAAATCTCCATGGTTGATAGTTACCTTTGTCTAGCTTTTCAATTTGAGTGTTGAAGTCTCCCATATCTAGTCTTTGATACTTGACCTAGCCCTTGGCTAATGCTCCAATGTGTGTAAAATGAAAATGAGGCTCTGAGGTTACCTCAATCCAAAGCTTTCCTTAGATGGACACCTTGTGCTCTTGCAAATTTGAGTAGAATAGCTCCCCCTTGATGTGAGCTACCTCCAAGAAGCTTTTGTTGATGCAAATCTTCAACCACCAACTCCAAGAGGTCTTCTTGCTTGTATGTGATACCTCCAAGATGCCCAAATGCTCTGATACCACTGATGGGGGAAGTATCTCAACCCCTAAGCAACAACAAAACGTGAATGACCTCCACAGGTATCCTTCTTTGACCTCTGCACACCAAAAATGCTCCTACTCCGAGCTTATACAGAGAACTCCAGTGAGCTTTTGTAGACCTGTAGTAGACACAAATAGCTTTCCAACAAAACAAATTTCACTTCAAATGGATAAATACACAAGGAGAAACAATGTCTACAACATGAGCTAGTTGAATGCTCACAACTGCTAGTCAAGCAGATACCTCACTTCACTCCAGCAAGCTTTTCTCAGAGATTATAGAAAGAATGAATCTCAAACTTGGGTCAACTTTAGAGGACTGTAATAGCTACCCAATGACACCAAAATCATAGCAAATGGATACATAGAGAAGGAGAACTAGCCCTTACAACAGAGAGCAAAATATTTCCAACAGAGCCTACACACCAAGAGAGATATCAATCACACAACTTCACTAAAATGAATGTTGCTCCCAGATTACTCAGAGAATGATCCAGAGACTTTGTGAGCATAAAATAGACTCTAATAGCTATCCAATGAGACAAGAATTACATCAAATGGATACAATATGAGGGAGAACCAATGCTCACAACTCAGGGGTAGAGAGTTGCAACACTGCCTGCGCACACACATAGATATGCCTACTAAAAGAAAACAAACAAGCAAGCAAGGGGCTAGCTTAAGCAAGGGGCTTGCTTATCACAACTCCAGCATTTAGTGCTCACTTTACATGAGCTAAAACTCCAAGAAGATGGGCCAAAAGAAGTCGGGATACATGCTCCTTTTATAGTGAGAAGTGTGCCCCTAAAATCTAGGAACTACCTTTCCAAATCAGCCTCCTAACTTGGAGGACTTAGTTGAGATGACTTGGGGAGTGGTTGAGTGACTTTTCTTGATGGAATCTCGTGGCTTTTGGCTTCCTTTGATTGCTCCACATGTCCATAAAAGATTCGCCATGAATTTGTAGCTTGAAGCTTGACTTTTAACACATATACATATACATATACATATAACAGCGAGTCATAACAAACGAGAACTATGTCGTAAAAAGAGAACACTCTCATCAAAAATTACATGTTTTCACCTCATTTTTGGAATTCCTTTACACCAGTATACATATATTACAAAAATTAGGTGAAAACAAGTAATTTTTGACATTTTTTGTCATTTTCTCAAAAAAAAAATGAGCTCAAAATGTAGTCATTTCACTATATTAGGCATTGACGTGTCCCAAAATTTATATGATAAGACATTGACATGTCCAAAATCTATATGATAAGACATTGACATGTCTAAAATATATATAAGAATGTAGAAATCAATAGTTTTTACACAAAAATAACATTTTAGACATA
Source organism: Ceratopteris richardii (assembly GCA_020310875.1). Lineage (NCBI taxonomy): Eukaryota > Viridiplantae > Streptophyta > Polypodiopsida > Polypodiales > Pteridaceae > Ceratopteris > Ceratopteris richardii. Next base: position 244,157 of record MU260106.1, read on the forward strand.
TCTTTAATGGGTGGATATCTGATTGTTATTCAAAATTGCTACAAAACATGGTTTCATTAACCAAACTACTTTGAGGCATTTACATAAGCGCTAAAAATGTCTGAGAGCTTCAATGCAACTCACAACTTTGTCGATCTATGTCTACACCCTCATCATCTGATGCACTTGATTCAGTCTCATACTGTTGAGAGCTCTCTTCTTCTTCTTCTATATCCACAAGAGCTCTATCTTCATCCACGTACATACCAAATTCTGCAGGATCATGCACAACTCTTCTTGTTTTCCTATGATTTCCTGTACCACATACATCTGGAAGCTTTTGTTTTATCATGTTGATGGTTGCTTTCCTCAAGTGACCAGTTTTTGTCAAGGAAAAATCATAAACAAGAATATCTACATCATCCATTTTAAGAGTGGATGTGCTTCGAATATCCTTTTTCCTTTTTGAACCTGTTCGTTTAGTATCACACACCATTTCTAAGTTATATTTACCTGTGAATGCATTACTACTTTTAGTGTAATACCAATGCACCATCAAAGCCTCTATTCTTCTCTGATCAATATCTTTAGTTATCTATAAAACCTTTGCAATCCAAAATGGTCTGGTAGCCTCATCACCATCAGCAAGTACTGCAATAAGCGTTCCAACATTTATCTCTATTAAATTTCCTTGCCATCTTGCTTCTGCCTGTTTTGTCATCCTTGGGCCTACATAAATATTTCTTTCTGGTGGATGTATAAAACTTTGAAGTGCATCTGCATTACATGCTTGGGCCACATTCACGGATCTTTGTGTACAAAAATCCCATGTGAATGGAACATCAACTGGCCAGTGACCTGCAATTGTATACTGTATAATCTCTTCTTGATGATTGAAAAAGTCCTCCCACCAAGATACATCTTGATCTCCAGCATATTTTTTTGCACGCTCAATATGTCTCTTCTTTTCAATGAGTGCATGCATCCAGCTTTTACTTTGATCAACCACACTTCCACATCTTTTTGTATTGTTTTTATCTTCATATGGTGATTGTTCTGCACCATACACTGTTACAGTAGACAAATTAGGCACCTGCAATAAGAATCTGCATCCCTCTTTAGGCTCCCACCCAAGAGAAGATGAATACTGCTTTGCAAATAAAAGGGTTATTTCATCAACCCTCCTCATCAAGAATACATGGTTGAAACTAATATTGTGCAATGGAGCCAAAACCTTAGCACTGTTATCAAGGCCCATTGAGCAAAAGTGCTTAAAGTCATAAATCTGTGTGAGGTGTTGAACTTCTGGTTTTGGAGTATATGCTTCTAAAATCAGCTCAGATAAAATTGGAAGAGTAAAAGCATTGTTACGTGCCAACTTCTTAGAGAAAGTAGTGAACATTTGATCAATGTGATCATGAGTGTGGCCAACCAGAAGAAAATTTACCTTAACCTTCTGAAATACCTGTTTTTCAACAAGCATGCTTAAATATCCAAAGACTGTAGAATTTTTATTCTCTCTTGCAGTATTATCTAGTTGCAAATATAGAGTTGGTGGCAAAAGACCCTTCCATGATTGCAAAACACGATGAATGACAGTAACTGTAAGGTTTGGATCATTATGCACATTCGGATATGTGAAGAAAACCTTGGACATTACAGTTCCATTGTATACCAAAGCACCAACCAAATGCATTTGCACAAGGACTTCATCTCCAATGTCCTTAGGGATGCGATAAAAATGTGGCAAACAAGTTTTTTTTTTATCCATACCATCGATCAACAAACACATATAACGCTCCGGATTTCTGAGTGCCTTACTTCGATGATGAATTGCTTTCTTTCTCTCTAATGCTTGACTTTCACGATGGTTGTTAAGAAGGTTTTTAAAATTATGCTTTTCCTGTGGTGTTGTAGCCCCTTTTGCCATGTTTTTCAAAGTGGCGCAAACTGAACATTCACCCATTCTAACTTTACGAGGAATAGAAACATTGTTAAACTCTTCCTTCCATAATCGAGTAAAGTGACGATACAACACATACTTCTCATTTCTATTTTCCATGTCTTCTCTATATATTTGAAATACCTCTCGACGAGTAAAGTTATCTGACAAGTGCAACCTTCCAGTTGTAGGCATAACTTCACAATGCAAGCTAAAATAGTTCATCATCCAATTCATTGCATGACGTCCAACAGATCCTTTGGTCCCAACATGGAACGTATCCAAAATGAGATCCCCATTCAAAAACCCTTGTTGAACCCTATGTATTCTAAAATTTCCTACACCCATTGCAATTTTAAATGTAGCCCTACAGCATGGCATCCCTTGAGTAAAGAAATATTCAAAACCAACACGCGTTACTGACATGTTATCCTCAATCATTTGCATGCAAGAAACAAGGTATATATCTTGCCTTTCACTATCTAAATGGAGGAATTTTTCTCTTATGTGCTTTAGTTTCTTCATTCCTAAATTATACAAACATTTCAAACCATAACAATGCTTCACAATATCCAATGCAATCTGTCTATCTGAAGTAAGAAATTTAAATCTTTTTCGACTTACTTCACGAGACCTTCTTTTAAATCGTAGATTGAGCTTGCTTTGCTTTTTCGTTGCTCCACATGCACTTGAGTCAGAAGGGAGATCAATGGTTGGATCAGATGGGAGATCAAGAGGTGCATTTGGTTGAGCAGCATTGCACTGTGAATTGGATAACTTAAATGACTCAACAGAAAACATGGAATCATCAGCACGTTCTAAATCATAGGGATCATCACTTCTCTGGAAAGGTTCAACTAAGAACAATGAATCAATATGAGCAGAGGAAGCTGATGCCCAAGCATCCACTGAAAAGATTGAGCTCATCTTCACTGAGTTCACAGAAGACTGAAGATGAATAACCTTTTTAAATAAGTAGAAATCCGAGATCAAGTGAAGATGTCACATCAAATGTTACATCAAGAAGATATGAAATCAAAAGCTTATTAAAGTACATTAAATTTACAAGAAGAAATTTTACAACTGGAATATATCCAAGTTGAGTTCCAACTGGAATATGCTATGCCATTGAACACTATACAAGAAGAAATTTTACATTTGGTTAAGATTTCAAGGATTAGGTTTTATTGTGGTCTTGGCTAGATATCAAAGAGGTAGATGAAAGTATATTAAAAAAGAATTATGTGTAAAAGAGGTACACAGAATGTTTATTCATACATTGATTTTCCATTTCAACAATGTGTTACAAGATAAATGTGAATATGAACTAAAGTGTGGAGGATAACACTATAAAGATGTCATTAATCTCACAACTTAGACCTGATTTTCTCCCAAGCAACAGACTCTAAGAAAAAACTTCTACATGAGATTAGAAATCCTCATGTACATACCATACTGTTGCCATTGAAGTTTAATTTCCATGCAAATGTATATAAATAGTCGCAAGGTTCTCTACTTGAATGTTTATTCATACATTGATTTTCCATTTCAACAGTGAGTTACAAGATAAATGTGAATATGAACTAAAGTGAGGAGGGTAATACTATAAAGATGTCATTAGTCTCCCACATTTAACACAACTTTGACTTGATTTTCTCCCGAGAAAGAGATTCTAAGAAAAAAATCTCTACATGAGTTTAGACATCCTCATGGACATACCATACTCTTGCCATTGAAATGTAATTTCTATGCAAATGTATATAAATAGTTGCAAGGGTCTATGAGTATTTCATTAAAGTGGCTCTGAAACAGCCTATTTGTGTGGGTGCTATTCCCTGGTTAGATAAGTTGACAGATTTAGTTAGCAACTGGACTCATTCAGTTAGATCGAGTTAGTCTCTGGTTCAAGTTACCCAATTGCCTATAAATACCAGAGGAGGAGATCATTCGCATTTTCAAAATCCACGAGCAAGAGAGAGTAGCAGAGCACAGACAGCCATGGAGCACAGAGCTCAGTATACCAGCAAGCCAAGTCTGATGGAGAAGAAGAATGTTGGCAAAAGTACCAAGAGGTAGACAAAATCATAACATAAATAAAGATTCCAAAAAGATTCCATCTGTATGTCTGTGTAAAAAGTCTGATTTCTAGGTATTTATTTTTCTTACCTCTAGAAATATGGATCCAAAGCATGTACAGCTCGATGCCTGGCATCGACTTTAAGGTGTAAGTCGATGCCAGGCATCGACTTAGGATTGCAAGTCGATGCCATGCATCGACTTGCAGGTGCAAGTCGATGCCTGGCATCGACTTACACCTGAAAGTCGATGCCAGGCATCGACTTGGGCCCAAAAGTCGATGCCAAGCATCGACTTGCCGGCATCAACATGCACTGAAAAGTCGATGCCAGGCATCGACTTTAGGGTGCAAAGTTGATGCTTGGCATCGGCTTTTGGGCCCAAGTCGATGCTTGGCATCGACTTTTGGGCCCAAGTCGATGCCAGGCATCGACTCTGTGTGCAAGTCGATGCCAGGCATCGACTTGAGGGTAAAAGTCGATGCCAGGCATCAACTTGGCCCAAAAGTCGATGCCAGGCATCGACTTGGGCCCAAAAGTCGATGCCAAGCATCGACTCTTGCACCCCCAAGTCGATGCCTGGCATCGAATTTCACCCTCAAGTCGATGCCGGGCATCGACTTGCACACAAAGTCGATGTCTGGCATCGACATGCACTTAAACATCGATGCTTGGCATCGACCTGAAGCTCAAAATCGATGCCTGGCATAGACTTGGGCCTTTGAAACCACATTTACGTTTGATCTGATATTTCCAAGTGCCTTCAGGGATGCGGAGTACAAGGATGAAAGGCCCATCAAGAATCTCAGAGTCACCATGTGCTCTGGTGACCAGCAACGTGACAAAGGCAGTGGTCACCAAGCAAAACCAAAGAAAATTATTGCACCATTATCCTCTGAGAAGGCCAGCAACCCACTAGGAATATCCTCAGGTGGACAGAGTAGCATAAAAATTCCTGTGGAGGATCCAAATATGAAGGAAAGGTCTAGGGAGACGGAGGTCATGAGGACAGATCGTCCATTTCGGGACATGACAAATCTCGAGTGGTGCCTTCAGTACGTTGAAGAGAAGAATGCAGTCCTCCTTGTGATCGTAGGGGCCTATGGCAGAGGAAAGATCACGACAACACAAGGTTTTCAGTATGGCCTTGTTTACAAACTGGATTATGAAGATGAAGATTCTGACAACCTGCTTTTCTTGGTGGAGACATCGAAAGGATTAAGAAATGTCATATGCAAGATGGATTTCTTGTGCCCAGAGTGCTGTGTTCCAGAAGGGCTAGCTCAGATATGCAGAGACTCAGTGAATTTCATCAAGGACCTGATGCCATGGATCCAGGGCAATATCATGCCAACACAACAGAAGAAGATGACCCCTGTAAAGGCAAGGGGTAAGCAGAGCGTGCAGAAAAAGCTCCAAAAGAAAAAGAAGATAATTTCAGAAGAGGAGTTTTCTGACTCAAGCTCTAGCTCTGGGGACATAATTGTTGCACCTGGTGGAGAGCTTGCATCTGGTGTTCTTGCTACTGAGCAGAATAAGATGAGGGAGGACATAGCTAGAAGAAAAGTTGTGAAGAAGGGGCAGTTGTTCCACCTGCCAATCAATATCATCCACAGGCCACCCGTAGATCCAGTCACAGGGAGGAGGCCCCTTGAGATCAGGGAGCCACATAATTTGCACGTCCAGAATCTTAAGAAGAAAATGAAAATAAATCCTCATGCTACTGTTGTGCCATTCCTTGTCATGGTGGATCCGAATGAGTGCAGCTGTGTGGACGATTTCAATGAGGGTTTGTTTGAGGATTACACTTATTATGTGATTGGAGGTTCACACTCTACAGAGGCTCGTAGACAGTTAGTGAAGGAGCACCCTACTACATTTTTCTTTAGGTATGCAGAGTGTAAGATATATGCTGGTCTTACAACTGAGGAAGCCAAGCTTCTTGCTTGGGATCACAACAACGACAATGACTACAGGCAGAAAATGTCCTCCATAGAGAGAATTCGGTTCTTCCACCATGAATATGAAGATTGTCTTGTGAAGGAAGCTGGAAGAATACATCCCAATCTACGAAAGCAATGCCTTATTGAGGTTGGAATTGCATTGGATGAGAATAGAAAGTCTGATGCTTTGAGGAAGAATGATCCATGGATTCAACTAGCATTCAGATCAGGTGAGATCTGGGATCTACAGGATAGAATTTTCACAATGTGGGAGCACAAGGAGGTCAAGGGCCAGAAGCAACGAAAGCCGAGGCCAGACCCACAAGTTGATCTGAAGGGAAAGGGAAGGAAAGTTGACCTTTCAATTGAAGAGGCTCCTGAGGACATGAAGCTGACCCCATGGAGGGCCCTTCAAGGAATCAAGGATGATACATTGATCATATCAACTTTGTCAAGGGTAATCTTGAAGGAGTTAAGCCTGGAGGAGATGGTGACTGAGCTCAATAAGTATGTATGTTATTCTCAGATCCTTTTTACCTCCTCCCATGCTTCTGGTCTAACCTAGTCTCTTTTATATTTCTGTGTCTGTAGTCATAAAGTGTACATGAAGATTCAGGAGGTGATGATGAAGAGGCTGGGTTGCTTTTCTTGGACAGAGGTCCAAGCAGACTATCCAACCACATCATCCTACAAAGCCTTATCAGAATATTTCATCCTGTTTCGTGATTGGGTAGGTTCTCTTATCAGAATATTTCATCCTAACCAATTTGATGCATTGCATGGCATCGACTTGGGGGCATAAGTCGATGCCTGGCATCGACTTGGGGGCATAAGTCGATGCCTGGCATCGACTTGCAGCATAAGTCGATGCCTGGCATCGACTTGGGGGCATAAGTCGATGCCTGGCATCGACTTGCAGCATAAGTCGATGCCTGGCATCCACCTGCAACATAAGTCGATGCCTGGCACGACCTCGTGGCAAAAGTCGATGCCAGGCATCGACTTAGGTCCCAAGGTCGATGCCAAGCATCGATTTTCAGTAGAAGGTCGATGCCTAGCATCTACCCCAACAAGAAATCGATGCCATGCATCCGTTCCTTATGTTCTGTTTGCTGTATTGAAGAGCTCTTTTAATTGTCTTTCCAATTTTTTTTGCAGAAACCAAGGAAAAGTAAGTCTACAGAGGTACTAGATGATTGCCCCCCTGCATTCCTTGCTCACATTCAAAGAGCAAGGCATGAGAAATCTAGACTGAAAGCGAAGGAGATGGATTTTGATGATGAACCTGATCTTAAATGTTTCTCCAATCCCCTAGACCCCCTTAGGCCTGTATATTACAATGTGTTCTGTAGTGATGTAAATAATATTTGTTCTGTTGTGCCTAGAAAACATTTCTCCCTTCTCATAGCGGACATACCCTATGGATTTAGGATGTTAGGATCAGTTAATGATGATGAACCCTTCAAACACCCTCAGATTCGGAAGATGGTCACTGATTTTGCAGAGTTGACTATGTCTCCTCTTTGGAGGATAGTAATTTTCCATAGCAGAGACCAGTCTTTCTCTGTTTCAACTACTCTGAAGGCAAGATGTCATGTTGTGGAGTGCCTCACTTGGTAAGTAATCTTCTTTCTATCTCCATGGCTTTAATGATGCTCTCTGTGACTCATAGTTCTTTCTTGTAGGGTGAAGACAAACGTAAATCACACTCCTTTGCATTGGTTTGTGAGCGCCACTGAATGCATTACAGTTGGCTATTATGATGAAGTAAGCAAAAGGAGAGTCAGGGAGCATTGCAATGAGAATGGGATCTCAAATGTGCTCATGTTCCCAGCCGTTACCAAGAAACTTCGTCATGTAGCTGGGGACATGACATTGGTTAACCCTTATCAGAAGCCACAAAAACTCATAATGAGATTGCTTCACCTATTCTCCAATGATGATGACTGGGTCCTAGACCTTTTTTCGGGCACAGGTAATTTCAATTTTCACAATTTTCATTAGTCATGGTTGATTGAAGCCTCTAAGTGGTTTTCTGTTGTTTCAGGAACGACTCTGGCTTGCTCCTTAAAGATGTTCATGCACTGCATAGATGTGGAGAAGGATGATGCTCAAGTGAGCTTCATTAGAATGAGAATCAATGGGCTGAATGAATGCCCAGATGAAGACCAAGAGGTTGGAAGGAAGCACATTGCAGATACGGAGAGATTCCAACCAGCTTCAAGGGAGCCTGTTCCCCCACTTGCAGATGAACCGAGGGACATGGCTGACCTTGAAGAGCCAATCTTGGAGCAAGAGAGGCAAGATAGGTGTTCTAATGTGCCAGAGGATCCCAATATCCTTGAGCCTGAGGAAAGTTATGATCAGCTTCTATTGTAGATTCACATTACTCTTGTAGAACACAT